>JABXJD010000232.1:435000-715000 GCA_013375575.1 Percina caprodes | reverse complement strand
GTGTGTGGCACCAAGAGAAATGATGCCGGATCAACAACATCAAAGTTCATCAGGCATCTCAAAATGCACCCAGAGAGAAAAGAAACGTGACGTCTAGCATATATCGCCACGGGTAACAAGCTAACCATCGCAAAGTGTTTTGCTAATGCTGGGAACGGGCAACTTGTGTCTAAATAGTTAGTAGTTGCTGAGGCTCAGACATCCATGGTGGTCAGGAGTCGGGACGCACGGATCCATCTCCCCAGAAATAAACGCTGTGTCGGGGGGGTAGTTGATCCCGTGGATGATTTCTAGGCTATTAAGTGAACAAGGTACCCAGTCCACCAAACACTGAGCCGTCTTGTGGGGCTGGGCAATTAATTGAATCGATTTTAATTATCTGAACTTACCAGACTTACTAGCTGTTAATTACTTGCATTTACCCACTTAGTCATTGTATCCACATTATTGATGATTACATATTAAAACTCTCACTGTGTTACTATTTTGTGAAAGCACATATAGTCAACAATACAATATCGCTGCAATATTGCCAGCCATGTATTTGGTAAAAAAAAAATCGTGATATTTGATTTTTTAATGGCTAGTTGTGAAAGCGTGATCATGGGAATAACTGGAATTGTTGGGTCTTGAGATAACTCGTTATGATTTGATACTATGAATACAATTAAACTGAATTCAGACGATTCCTTGAATAAACACTGATGTATACATTTATATAACTGATTAATTTCACAATATAACAACTGTATAATGTAACTCATACTTAAACAAACACCTAATACATACTCCAATGCTGAGCATTAACGGACCCGCTTCAATGCGCACATTGTTCTAAGATCAATTGTGAAAGAAATTCTATTTTACTGGATACAAGACACTAGGTCTGAACAGAGCCTTCTAGCTCTTTGTTACTACGTTCATGTACAGGTGCTCAGTAGCCTCCCAGCTCCTCTGAAGAGTCCCTCTGGTCAAAGACAAGCCCTCTGCAGGGTCATTACCATTTTAACAGTTCTGCTTCAGGAGCTAGACCGGCCTATTAGGCCTGGAGCTCTGCAGGAGACAAGACTACAATGTGCAGAGTGGATTTGGATTTAGTACTGCAAATTTTATTTCACTGCAGTACAGACATAGCCAATAATAAGGCAGTAATCACATCTATACTCAAGCAACAATAACACTCCTCTCATCATTATTTGGGTTTTTGATGATTTTCACTAGAAAAACAGACACAACCCATGTCCGTATGCCTATGGCACGTTTAGCATATTTACGTAAGCTGCATGGGTTTGGACTGTGGACAGAAACCAGACACACACACACACACACACACACACACACACACACACACACACAGGAGGCAAGAGAATTCGCTTTACAGCCATTGGCAGTAAACAGGTGGCGTGGACAGTTCAGAATATACTTCCTCAGAGAAAACTCAAAGAGCAGCTGATTATGTTGCAGATTAAAAACAACAATCAAGAATGAAACTACAAAAAGGTTTACACTGAAAGTGCTTCTTTGGTTTTCTGATTTTGTACTCTAAATAATAAAATAATGTACTCTAAAGGCTCATGTTTCTATTGAAGAGAATAAACATAAAGTATTGATGCATCTGAATAATACTCAATTGCCAAAAGCATATTTCCTGCACAAAGAGAAAATGGACTTCTAAGTTGGCAGAGAGTGGGACTTTAACAAGTAAATGGATTGGGGAGGACACTAAGCCTGGCTGACAGACAGATTGAAAACAGAGGGAGAAATCAATCAGGGAATGTGCAAGCTCAACAATGCATCAGTGATTTTACTAAGGGCAGACACGAGCAAAAAATGAACCAGAGAGGGAAAAGGGGGGCATAGCTGGAAGCCATTTTCATCTGTAATAATTTCCCCTCTGCCCTGTGATGGACTGGGCAATGTCTTAAGGTTGGACCAACTAGAGAATCCCCCATCAGCTGAAGCCAATCAAACACTACGGCAGCCACTGAATGCACACACAAAAGGAAGTGGGTGGGAACAGCGACACAGACCACGTCTCTGCTTTCGGCTCGATCTAGCTCATCACCTGTGTTTGTCTTGGAACGGAGTGCAATTTACATCCAGCCAGGCCCGTAAAATCTCTTGAACCTGAACAGTGGAGAGTTCACCCGCCAGAGCCGACGGAAGCAAACACAAAAGAGGACATTTTAATGGTAAGGATTCACATCGGCAGCAGCCCTCACAGGGATAGAGCAGCAGAACAAACACACACGTTCAGCAGCCTGCGATTTCTTTTTAGCCTCCATGCAGTCTGCAGGTCCTGACCTTAGCAGAGGGATAATGATACTCGGTAGGCTGCTGGGCTCTAAAGTATGTGTGCCAACACACACAAACCAAAAAAAAAACACCACACTCCTACAAGAATGTGCCCAGCCATAAGGATAAAGGAGATGCTACATATAAGCTAACAAACAAGCAAAAGTTTACTCAAGTGCGAAAACAATTAGTCGATTAATCAATTTGTTAAGAGAAAACTATTCCTAAGTTTGATTGTTTCAGTGAACTACAAATCAAAAAATGCCAAACATAGTGGTTCCAGCTTCCTACATGTGATGATTTGCTGCTTTTGTCCATTTTATATAATTGCATACTGAATATATTTGGCAATAGTCACTTTTTGACATTGATGATTAATTGAATCATCCAAAAAAAATAAACTGTCTGAATACTGACAATAATTGTAGCAGGGTCTACTTTACATTCAATTGAAATCCTATTTTAAACTTGTGTAATGTCCAACAGCTTGTGAAAACATTCCAAATAAAAAATTTGACTTTAAAGTCATCTTGGTTTGCAGCAATTTGAATCTAGAGTTAGGACATCTATGATCACATAAACACACTGCTCTAAGCGGCTGTAAGTCTCCATCGGTTGTCAGTTTGTGTTAAACTCACTACATTCCATCCTTTTTATTTGAGTCAGTTGTGACTGTTCTGTGGCTTCAGCTCTAACCACTACAATCAATAACAGCATCATGTTTTTCCATCAGTTGCTGCATTTTCTGACATTTTACACAAAAGACACAGCAAGGTTTTTCTTTTAAAGTAAACCACTAGTTCCATCTTTGAAGTATGCTTATCTGGTTCCCTTGGACCCTTTGAAGCCCGTCTCGCTGGCTGTTTACCACTGCTTTGTTGAGCAGTAATAAGAGAAGGATCTCTAATGTGTGATGCCAAAATAAGGAACCACTCCAGAGATTTGATCAGAATAGATAGAAACAGTAACAACCCACACACGTGGGGGCATATAAAGACATCTCCTAGTTTGCAAATCAAGGTTGTGTTCTAATGTAACAGGCATTTCATTTTAAGATGCTCCCACATATTTCAAGTGAGGAAACATTAGTGATGAAAAAAAGATTAAATAGTGACTTGAAGGATCCAAGCATAATTTGATTATAGCAGCGGAGGTGGCATCATTCATCATCACATATATCACCTGTAGTCAGGATCTACGGAACTACATCCCATCCTGCATGTCAGGCAATTATCTTTCCCTGGGTGTGTTGCTGTTCTCAAACTCTGTCTTCAGGAAATACATTTTCTAAGAAAATTTGGATCATGGGAAGACAGGCCTGCTTGGTTCTTTCGGAGAATGACTGTAAAGAGTTACAAAGAATACGTTTAGGGCATTTCCTGTCTAACTGGGACGTTTTAGGACCGATTGGTGGGATTGCTGTGGATGAAGTACAAACGGAGATACACTGGTAAAAGCAAATTAAATGTAACCATGTATCCAGATTACCAACACAAATTCCTTCCCAAGAGAGAGAGAGCGAGCAGAGCTTAGCACCGCCCAAGACAACTGGGATCCGTTTAAAGAAATGCAAACAACCCAGAGTGTTGTTGTGTCCTTTCCCAGACCTTACTCCACAGTGCTGTGAAAATGCGAGACTATCTCACTTGTAACTGTTAAATAACTCACTGTCAATCCCAATTATCTGAACTTCATCATGGTACAAGACAATACATCTGGCTTGTGTAGCTTGCTGTGTCTACACATACATAATGGGCTGTCCAAGGCCATAAGATTACCAGATGTGAATTCTCCAATTACGCGACATTGCCCTTTTAATTTAACTAATCACTTCTGCAGCAATCCCTTCTCATTATCTGGGCTCAGTCCTGGATGAAGACAGATGAAAGGCCCTCCTGCAAATCCAGCCAGTTGTGTCCCATCAGCCTGCGGCAGAGAGCTGTCATCCAAGGTAAACACTAGCACTTGCCACCGCAGAACGAGGTCTGCCCGTCAACGGGGCGGTGCAAGCACACCAACACAAGAAACCGCTACGAAGCATGAGCATAAAGGATGCAGGCTTATATAATAAGAGGAGGCCATATTCATCAAGTGCCGGTTTGGGTAAGTTTAGGTATTTTCATCATACATGCTACATTATCATCATTATACATTACTCAGGTTGTATTATTGTGAGCAATAGTTACAAAGAACTGAAAACCTTAACCTCTGACTCAGCAGCAAAGTCTGTTGAGCCGTGGACAACCTTTCAGCAGACATGCTCGGCAGGAAATTAACAGATTCCTGCTGATAACAGTATGAACACATGGTCACGTTTACATGATGTGAAGTCTCCTTTAGCCAGGATATTATGTGCTGCTTTGGTACGTTAGTTATCAACTATATGCAGACTTAAGAAACATGATCCCAGCCCAAAACAGCCATTCAGTATTGGCTGACTAGGAACTGTCAAAACATAAGATAAAACAAGCAAATAAACTGAGTTAACAAAAATATAGCCCCTCGCCAACTATCATTATCAACCCATATTTTCTATGTCTCTTTGTATCTCTATCATTGTTATCTGATCTGATGTGGCAGTGCTGCTTATGTCCACAGAGGCTTTTACTTGATGTTGAGACACAGTGTACTGACGCTGAGTGCTCTATAAGGATACAAATAAAGGCATATTAGCTTAAATGAGATCAAATGATGTGATGAAATTTGATCTACGGTCAGTGAGAGCTTACAGAGCACCACGGTGCATCATTACATTGCATTACTGCTTATCCACAGCAGGACACCTCTAAAACACAGCCCACTGTGGGCCTTTATATTGTGTCATTATATGATACAGCAATGTAAACTGGTCAGCCATAAACAGCCATGTGCATTGTTACTGTGTCTAATGGCAAAGAGGTATAAGTGCATTATTTATGCGTTTCTGCTCTTTGGGGCTCTATGTATCCAAGATGAATGAAGAGGAAGATGAAACACTGTTGTGACTGCCAAGGGCTTAGGAATGAAAAATCTACCCTCGCTCGCTCGCTCGCTCGCGCGCACACACGCACGCGCACGCGCACGCGCACACACACACACACACACACACACACACACACACACACACACACGCGCAAGCAAGCAAGCTCCCTCCCTCCCTTCATGCCCCCCATTCCCTTGCCATCTCCTAGCCTATTTGAAGGTGACATGTAGGAGGAGATGGATGTGTGCTTTGCAGCCATTAAAATGTCCCCATGAGGCGAAAGAGCTGTTTGTGTCTTTAGAAGAGTTACAGAGCCCGGGGTGAGACAGAAAACAGGAGACTCACGCCGCTGAGCTGTTTTCATCATAACAGGACGACCCTTTGTCACCGCTGAGAGGGAACACAGCTGCCGTATGAAATACACTTGCCACATGACGGGAAAAAAGAAAAGGTATGGCAGCTTGATGGCTGTATTCAATACTCTCTCTAACATTTGTGACAGCAGGTATGCAGGTATGTTCAAATTGGGAAAGGGAAGAACCAAAATGTCACTTTAATTCAAAATAACTAGAGGGGTTAGGAATCGTGATCAGATACCAGTCTTGTCTTTGTAGCAAATTTTAAATGTATGTGCTGTAGCGTTACCTCACTGCATGGAACTCTGTGGGATCCTTCCTATGCAAGTAGGGACGTCACAGTATGAAAATGTAACCTCCCGATTGTAGTGACCAAAATGAGTTTTCAGTATTATCTCGGTATTTTTAAAAGGGTGTTCAATATGGTCAGAAAGCACTAATAGGTCTACACAAGCTGAAATAGTGTAACAGTGTTTATTACATTACAAAACTATAAGCAACAGGCTTGTAAAAACTACTAACAATACTAAGAATTACAATAATTTCTCTATAATAATTAACATAAATGTAACATATTGCTTAGTAACACAAACTGAGAATAAGTCACATCTATTACAGCACATGTATCCATAACGGAGCAAACAGTGTAATACACCTTTAATAGCTCAGCATGTGGCACCAGGCTGCTCTGTTTACTGTTGCTAACACAACCTGAACATCAACACGTCAAAAAGTCGTTCTGTCCCAGTCTGCTGTCTGCAGGAGACTCGGATGAAGCTGGTTTTCCACACCGTGACAATCTACCGTGATAATAATGACATTTTAAATTAAAACGGTAATTGTTATAGTCAATATTTGTGTGAACATAAGGCTGGATGTGAAACAAATAATACATGTAGAGGCATTTATACACTACCATTCTTTTTTAGATATTTACACGTGTTATTGACATTGGTCTGGACAGTTTGTGATTGTGTTAAAATCAATCAAATTGATAACCTGAGCTCAGACACAGCATCACATTCATTCTGTGTGATACTGTACAGTAACACTGCATGTAGTAGGATTACTGGTGTGTTACTGGTCCGTACAGACACATATCCAACATACAGCACTGAGCTACCATGACTTAACTACATTTATAGGAGCTAAACTAACAATGCTCTTTAACAAAAATTAAATAAAATAAATAAATAGTCTCTAGAAGCTACAATGTCCATCCACCTAGGTGTGGTCATCCCACTTTGGGCCAATGCTTGAAACACTTACAGTACTTCAGTTCTCCTTCTAAAAACAATGAACATTAAATGTATGCTGCCATACTGTAAATGCAGTCATCTTCACAACTTTAGAGGCTAAAAGGAGCGATAGTGAGAGAGACAGGATGGCCCATCCATTGCTCCGCTCCGTGCAGGCGTAATTAAACTGAGACGACCACACAGAGACACACTCATATCTGTGCTGCAGTATGTGAAGAAAACACAGCGGCAATGTAATGAGGCAAACCAAATGCTTATCATAAAAAGCAATGGTTACTCAGGGATTATGAGCTCTTAATGATCGCAGTGCTGCCAATTAATGCAATGTAATCTTAGTGGCTTGTTTGCACTGCCAGCACACTGCCTGATGGGAGCAGTAAGAGAGAAAGAGATGGTGAGAGACGGGAAAAGTGAAAAGAGAGAAAAGACAGCTTAGTGCTGGTGGCAAAGCAGCACTGTCCTTGGGTGCATGTCAAGTGAGTTCTGAGGAAGGACAGTGTGGTGAGCTGATGGATGGCTGGCAGTAACACTGCCCCTCTGGCTGAGCACAGCAGCCACAAACACAAGACAAGTCAGAGCCTTTCCGCTCTCTCTGATCATTCCTGTGTTTTCTTTAGCGGCCCTATCTCTGTGCCCAAAAGTGTCCAAACAAAGATAATTAGAAAACGGTAATCACTGAAAACACCAGTGAAACATTTATTCAGCTTTTCTCCTCCACACCCGCCCCCCCCTGGGCTCTCAGTCACTGAGCGTGTAGATCATTTCAACTGTAAAATTATAAATGTTATTGATGCCATTGCTCCCACTAAGGTCAAAGTTGTCTCTGGTAAGAAAAGGTCTCCATGGAGAAATGTCCCACTGGTGAGAACAGAAAAAAAAGAGTTGAAAAACCAATCTCTTGGTCCATTATAACGCCTATAAAGAGAGACCTTGCATGTATAATTTGGAACTGAGGAATGCAAGGAGGTCCTTCTTCTCTGATATTATCTCTAGAAACAATAATAATTCACGTGCTTTGTTTTCCACTGTCGATAGGTTAACAAACCCTCCAGTACCAGTAGCATCTCAACTTTTATCTACCAAGGCCTGCAATGACTTTGCCTCCTTCTTCAAAGACAAAATTAAGAAGATTAGACAAACAGTCAGTGCCTCCATATCAAGTCCAGGATATGTGTTGTCACAGTGTTCAAGCAGAACTAGTTCCAATATGATCAACCACAAAAACCTGGAGGACATTATACAACATCTGAAAACCTCCTCCTGTTGCCTTGATATTCTACCAACGGGTGTTTTCAAAAATGTCTTGAATTGTTTGGTTTCTGATCTTCTACAGATTGTGAACATGTCTCTTCTTTCAGGAATCATTCCACAGGCCCTGAAAACTGCAGTAATCAAGCCACTCTAAAAAAAGAACAATCTAGACACATCACTAATGAGCAACTATAGGCCAATATCAAACCTTCCGTTTTTAAGTAAAATCATTGAAAAAGCAGTTTTTCAGCAACTCAACTATTTCTTGTCACTAAACAACAGTTTTGATCCGACCAGTTTTGATCCGACCACACCACAGCACTGAGACGGCTCTTGTTAATGTCTTTAATGACATCCACCTTAACACAGATAGTGGAAAAATTTCAGTCTCAGTATTACTTGATCTCAGTGCTGCATCTGACATCGACCATGACATATTACTAGACCGACTGGAAAACTGGGCTGGCCTTTCTGGCTCAGCACTAAACTGGTTTGAATTTGCCACATTAGGACAATTACAAAGTCAGCCTATTATCACCTTAAGAATATATCAAGGGTTAAAGGACTTATGTGTCAACAGGATTTGGAAAAACTTGTCCATGCTTTCATCTTCAGTGGACTTGACTACTGTAACGGGGTCTTTACAGGTCTCCCTAAAAAATCAATCAGACAGCTGCAGCTGATTCAGAACGCTGCTGCTCGAGTCCTCACTAAGACCAAGAGACTGGATCACATCACTCCAGTCCTCACTAAGACCAAGAGACTGGATCACATCACTCCAGTCCTCACTGAGACCAAGAGACTGGATCACATCACTCCAGTCCTCACTAAGACCAAGAGACTGGATCACATCACTCCAGTTCTGAAGTCTTTACACTGGCTTCCTGTGCCTCAAAGAATTGATTTCAAAGTACTTTTGCTAGTTTATAAATCACTAAACGGTTTAGGGCCAAAATACATTTCTGATCTGCTACTACAATATGCCCCCCCCCCCCAGACCTCTCAGGTCATCTGGGACAGGTCTGCTTTCTGTCTCCAGAGTCTGAACTAAACAGGGGGAAGCAGTGTTCAGTTTCTATGCTCCTCATATCTGGAACAAACTCCCAGAAACCTGCAGATCCGCTGCTACTCTCAGTCTTTTTAAATCAAGGCTGAAGACTTTTCTTTTTGATGTTGCCTTTCTTTAAATGATGTTCATTTCTTTAATGTTTAATTTATTATATTGCACTGTAACTGTTTATTCTTGTGTTTCTTAACTGTCTTTGTGTAAAGCACTTTGAATTGCCCTGTTGCTGAAATGTGCTATACAAATAAAGCTGCCCTGCCTTGCCTTGACTGGGCCTGCATCAGCCAAGTTTGACCAAAATGACGAAAGTGAGGGTGTCTATGTGTTGGCATCTGTCCATGGCAACTGAATTACATTGAGAGCCTTTTTCTTTTCCTGCTAAAGCCAAACTGTTGACATAAACATTCTACTTTTAAGCTTATGTCTGCATAATCAGAACATTTGTAATTACCAGAGTCAACATAAAGGGAATGACCTGTTAATCCAGCCATGAATCGTTTGCAGTAGCACTGCAATTACACGGGTTAATATTTGAGGTCGCTGTGTTTATAGAAGGGAGTTTCATGTCTGAAACACTGACTGGACTCGCTGTGTAATAGTTTTGGTTGCTTGGGGAAGCAAAAGATAAAAATTGAGAAGCAGAAACATTAGACTTCTCAATACTGCTAGAAATCAACTGTTTAAGTGCACTCATCTTGATCCAATGTAGCAATATAGCAAAGTGAATTAGGAGCATGAAATAGCAATGATTGTTCCAACTATCTAATATGAGCCTAATGATAGAACAATTAATTAATAATTAATTAATTATTAACTAAATAATGCTAATAATAACTATCATCTTTGTGTGATAAACTGGAAAATATTTTGTCACTGGAAAGCATCATCAGCAGAGTACCAATATGGCAATTATTTTGTCACTGTAAAGCATCATCAGCAGAGTACCAATATGGCAATTCAGAAATCGGTTTGGGAAATCTCCTTTGTGTATTAATCCGAGCATATGTGAGTAAAGAAATAACACAATCCTTCTTACACAAAAGTTGAATGTATAAGCAATAAAGAACACCCATGTTTAGTTCAGTACTTTCACTGGTTTTGCTGCAATAGTCTTACTTGATTACATGCATTAGAGCTAACATGTTGCTGTATAAATTATAATTACTTGTACTACTATTGTGGTACAATTTAGCTTGCCAAAGATGAACATGCCAATGATTTAATTACATGAGTAAAAGAAGAAGTAAATACGCTGTATCTCCCTAGGAAACACATTTATGGTTTCCTGCTTTCCACCCCCTCTGTCACTGAAGGATGGCAACACCAAAGCAGCTGACTCAAAAGGATCTTGAAAAATGTAGAGACATTCGGTGTGCCGTTACCCGGTAATTACTACTTGTGGCCAGTGGCTTTACAAAGACTTAATTTTTTTTTTTTTTTTTTTAAAGCATACATTTGAATGAATTGTGACAAACTACAAATGGTTGGAAATGATGTGGGTCAAAAACAAATGTTAGCATTTGTCCTCTGTATTTGTATCTGCTATACTAACCAAAGTCATTAATCACGTTCTCACGTGAGGAGCGAGTTGGCACGCAGTATGAGTCAATCTGTGAAAATGACTTATACTGTAGATGGCAATTGAAACAATCTCATTTAATCAATTAGCCCATATATCCTTAAAGTTGAATGGGCATATTGGTTGTGTAGAGCCTCTGCCTCCGTTTAACCTCTGGGTGAATTTCTTAATTGTAACAGTGACTGTGCAGCAGTCCCACAGTTTATGGAATAAAAATCACAGTCCACATGGGAACTGCTCTGTCTCCAACTGTGTAAGCCACACCACAAGTGAGACGGCGCGTGTCCCCATGCAGGGCAAGAGTCCACATTTCAACTGGGTCCTTGAGGACGCCAGTGCGACGAAGATCTCACTTCCAAAGAGATGTAAAGCTTAGTGTTGCCGTTACAGTGGAAGTTGAGAAGCACCTTTATTACAGGACATTCACCATGGATCAGATATTCTACAGCACCAAAGGCCTAGTCATACAGTATTAATATCACCAGATAAATAGAGGTGTAAAGATCTGTTTTACAAGAGCTCAAAGATGACATTAAACATCTGAGGTCCTTGCCAACAATAGTCTCAGTCCACATTAATAATAATAAACTAATATAATAATAATAAATGTATTGAAGTTAATGCTACCTCTAGTTCCTTCCTGGTAGATTACTGGTCTAAGCTCTACTTGTTAAATATGCTTCAGACTATAAATCAGCTGGGGGCTTGTCCCAATTTAGGGGTCTGAGCCTTTAAATTACAGATACCAGAACATTTTACTTACAGGTATAACAACCAACCAACTAATACTAATACTAATAATAATAATTGTGATTAGAAGGCAAGCATTTTAATGGTAAAATATGATAAAGCATTGACATGTCAGAGTACTGACAAGCATGTCTCTTTTCTCTTACTTTAGACCGAGGTTGAGCTTGTAAAGCTGACAATGGTTCCATGGGGGTCAGATCCAAAATACTAATACAGGAGTGTGCTAGAATAGAGTCCAATATTTCTGACCAACTTCCTTCCAGAAAATAGGAATAAAAGGAATAAAAGCATGTCTTCACTAGAGGTGGAACTGGACTGGGATGCAACATGTCTTGGGACAAATATTTATATCTCAGATCTTCCTCGGCTTTATCGACTCCCATGGTATGACATCACACGGGGCTTGTACCTTGCCATACTACGCTTTCTCACACCGTTGTTCCATGGGGCAATGAGAATATGAAAGTCTCAAAAATAATTATATAATAGAGCATGTTGATCTCCTTTGATCTTAAAACATGTAACACCTTTATATAAACTTGACTGCTACAGGAATAATAGCACCCCATGGAATCTCATGGAAAGAAAACCATAGAAGCTGTGCACTGAGCTCACTCCAAAACACTCTTTTTATTGTATCCCATCACTCATGAGAAAGATAAAAAGTGCGAGTGGAGAGCAGTTAGGCTGCCTCATTTTCAGCCACTTTTGTTCATGCTCCACGGACAATGCTGTTTTGTTTGTTGTGCAGTGGCTTTTTTCCAGAAAAAAAACAGATTATGTAAATCTTGTAAAGCCACTGCAGTCAACTCCCTCTAAATTGGGTGACTCCTATTAGTTATGTTGGGGCATCATTTATCGCCTAAAATACTGAGTGAAGATTTCAATTTAGTGAAACTAGTAAGAGAAGCAAATAAGATCATGGATGCATGTTCCAGTAAGACTTGTGTTGCTAAAGCTCAGCGGGGCCCCATAAAGACTTAAGTGTCCCGGTAGACCTCCGCTGGGATCTTGAGAAAACACAGCAACATTCTAAATTGGTGAAAAAAGTCAATACAGCAAAGTGGTGCCATTACGATCACATATGGATGGGGTTAAGCCCTTTTCCTCAAAGTACTCTTTCCTCATAGACACTAGTACATACTGCTTGCAACAAATCACTTCTATCTCTCCAAGTTAACATTTCTTGGACCCATTTTTCAGAAAAATTCTTGCCCTATTCCCTGCGGAGGTCTGGGTAAGAAAAAAAAAAGATGTCCAGTTAAAATGGGAGGGCCTAAACTGACTACACACATACAGGTAAAAGCCAGTAAATTAGAATATTTTGAAAAACTTGATTTATTTCAGTAATTGCATTCAAAAGGTGTAACTTGTACATTATATTTATTCATTGCACACAGACTGATGCATTCAAATGTTTATTTCATTTAATTTTGATGATTTGAAGTGGCAACAAATGAAAATCCAAAATTCCGTGTGTCACAAAATTAGAATATTACTTAAGGCTAATACAAAAAAGGGAGTTTTTAGAAATGTTGGCCAACTGAAAAGTAAGAAAATGAAAAATATGAGCATGTACAATACTCAATACTTGGTTGGAGCTCCTTTTGCCTCAATTACTGCATTAATGCGGCGTGGCATGGAGTCGATGAGTTTCTGGCACTGCTCAGGTGTTATGAGAGCCCAGGTTGCTCTGATAGTGGCCTTCAACTCTTCTGCGTTTTTGGGTCTGGCATTCTGCATCTTCCTTTTCACAATACCCCACAGATTTTCTATGGGGCTAAGGTCAGGGAGTTGGCTGGCCAATTTAGAACAGAAATACCATGGTCCGTAAACCAGGCACGGGTAGATTTTGCGCTGTGTGCAGGCGCCAAGTCCTGTTGGAACCTGAAATCTCCATCTCCATAGAGCAGGTCAGCAGCAGGAAGCATGAAGTGCTCTAAAACTTGCTGGTAGACGGCTGCGTTGACCCTGGATCTCAGGAAACAGAGTGGACCGACACCAGCAGATGACATGGCACCCCAAACCATCACTGATGGTGGAAACTTTACACTAGACTTCAGGCAACGTGGATCCTGTGCCTCTCCTGTCTTCCTCCAGACTCTGGGACCTCGATTTCCAAAGGAAATGCAAAATTTGCTTTCGTCAGAAAACATGACTTTGGACCACTCAGCAGCAGTCCAGCTCTTTTTTCCTTAGCCCAGGTGAGACGCTTTTCGCTGTTTCTTGGTCAACAGTGGCTTGACACGAGGTATGCGGCAGTTGAAACCCATGTCTTTCAAGCGTCTCTTGGTGGTGGATCTTGAAGCACTGACTCCAGCAGCTGTCCACTCCTTGTGAATCTTTTTTTCACAATCTTGACTAGGCGCGGTGATCCCTATCGCTTGTACACTTTTTCTGACCACAGTTTTCCTTCCCTTTGCCTCTCTATTAATGTGTTTGGACACAGAGCTCTGAGAACAGCCAGCCTCTTCAGCAATAACCTTTTGTGTCTTTCCCTCCTTGTGCAATGTGTCGATGGTCGCCTTTTGGACAGCTGTCAAATCTGAAGTCTTCCCCATGTTTGTGTAGGCTTCAGAACTGGACTGAGAGACCATTTAAAGCCCTTTGCAGGTGTTTTGAGTTAATCAGCTGATTACTTTGTGGCACCAGGTGTCTTCAAAATGTAACCCTTACACAATATTCTAATTTTGTGACACACGGAATTTTGGATTTTCATTTGTTGCCACTTCAAATCATCAAAATTAAATGAAATAAACATTTGAATGCATCAGTCTGTGTGCAATGAATAAATATAATGTACAAGTTACACCTTTTGAATGCAATTACTGAAATAAATCAAGTTTTTCAAAATATTCTAATTTACTGGCTTTTACCTGTATGCTGCATGCATTACGCATGTCATAAACCATCTGTTACTGTAATGATGTCTCACATCATTACAGTTAAACCATATGTGGCCTAATTCCTGTGTAATCAACAACACAATTTGCAGCTTATTATACATGTTTATCACCAACAACTTGTAGGCCAGTGTTTTCCCTCTGCTGTCCCTCCCCTCCCAGTGATGACAGAAGCCATTTGATGGGAATTGTCTCATGGGGAAAGTGGGAGAGAAGGAACCCCGCTCTGATGGATGCTGAGTGATGAAAGCAACGAATCACACATCTGAAATTCTAATCAGAAGAATGCTTGGGCACTTGGCAGGGCAGAGGCAGTAACACTCGCTGTGCTGCTTGGTTTGCTGTCAAACTTCCAAGCTAAACTGCACACGCACATACAATTCACACCTCTCAGAAATAACTACGCCTCAGTTGAAACAGATACCGCAATTACCTGGAAGGCTCGACAGGCTCCAGTGCAGAGAGGGCTCACGTCTCCCCCTGTAAAAGCAATGAACGCGCTGTGTGTGTGCACGTGCACATGCACATATGGAAATGTACGACCACTTCATGATTTAGGCCATAAAACGCAGTAAGGCAGCCCAATTCAGCAACAGTGCAAGCAGTTCTAGCAAGTTGGAGTTTAGCCAGGTTGATGAAGCTTTTGTGCATTTTGCAAAAAAATAAAAAATTCACCCATAATTACACTGAAAACACTGATATATATACACACACACACACACACACACACACTGACCAAAACTTTAAAAACACTTTTGTTTGTTGTATACCATAAGGCCACTGCCACCATGGGCCACTACATCCACAACGTTGACATCAGCAGACCACTCACCCACACCACGCCATGCACACTGTCTGCCTTCTGCCCTGAACAGTGAAAACCGGGATTTGTCTGTGAAGAGAACACCTCTCCAACATGCCAGACACTACTGAATGTGAGCATTTGGCCACTCAAGTCATTTACGATGACAAACTGCAGCCAGGTCGAGACCCCGATGAGGACGACGAGCATGCAGATGAGCTTTCCTGAGACGCTTTCTGAAACTTTGTGCAGAAATTCTTTGGTTATGCAAAGAGATTGTTGCAGCAGCTGTCTGGGCGGCTGGTCTCAGACGATCTTGGAGGTGAAGATGCTGGATGTGGAGGTCCTGGGCTGGTGTGGTTACACGTGGTCTACAGTTGTTAGGCCGGTTGGATGTACTGCCAAATTCTCTGAAATGCCTTTGGAGACTTATGGTAGACCTTATGGCAGAGAAATGAACATTCAAGTCAAGGGGTACAGCTCTAGTGGACATTCCTGTAGTTAGCATGCTGACTGCACGCTCCCTCAAAACTTGTAACATCTGTGCCATTGTGCTGTTTAACAAAACTGCACATTTTAAAGTGGCCTTTTATTGTGGCCAGCCTAAGGCACACCTGTGCAATAATCCTGCTGTCTAATCAGCATCTTGATATGCCACACCTGTGAGGTGGATGGATTATCTTGGCAAAGGAGTAGTGCTCACTAACACAGATTTAGACAGATTTGTGAACAATATTTGAGAAAAATAAGCCTTTTTTGTACATAGAAAAAGTCTTAGATCTTTGAGTTCAGCTCATGAAAAGTGTTGCGTTCATAATTATACATTATTATATTTTTGCAAGGATAATAAGGCCATACAGTGGGGGAAATAAGTATTTGACTCCTTGCTGATTTTGCAGGTTTGCCCACTTACAAAGAATGCAACGATCTATAATTTTAATCATATGTACATTCTAACAGTGAAAGACAGAATCCCAAAGAAAATTCCAGAAAATCACAACCATCTGATGAGGAAAAACAAGTATATGACCCCCTACCAAACAGCAAGTATTCTGGCTCCTACAAGCCAGTTAGTCTTTCTTTAAGACACAGCCCCAATCCCAACCAATTATCTACATCAAATACACCTGCCTCACCTCGTTACCTGTATAAAAGACACCTGTCAACACCCAAACAACCAGCATCCAACATCACCACCATGGGCAAGACCAAAGAGCTTTCTACGGACATCAGGGACAAGATTGTAGATCTGCACAAGGCTGGGATGGGCTACAAGAGAATCGGAAAGCAACTTGGAGAGAAAAGATCAACTGTCGGTGCAGTTATCAGGAAATGGAAGAAGCACCACACCACCGCCAACCTCCCTCGGTCTGGGCCTCCACACAAGATCTCGCCTCGTGGGGTGTCCCTGATCATGCGAACGGTGAGGAATCATCCCAAAACCACAAGGGGGGAACTGATGAATCAACTGAAGGCAGCTGGGACCACAGTTACAAAAGAAACGGTTGGTAACACACTACGCCGTCATGGATTGAAATCCTGCAGCGCACGCAAGGTCCCCCTGCTCAAGAAGAAACATGTACAGGCCCGCATGAAGTTCGCCATTCACCACCTGGACGACTCAGAAGAGGCCTGGAGGAAGGTGATGTGGTCAGATGAGACCAAAATAGAACTTTTTGGCCTCAACTCAACTCGTCGTGTTTGCAGGGCAAAGAGCACCGAGTACAACCCAAAGAATACCATCCCCACCGTCAAGCATGGTGGTGGCAACATCATGCTTTGGGGGTGCTTTTCAGCCAAGGGGACGGGACAACTCCATCGTATTGAGGGGAGGATGGACGGGGCCATGTATCGTGGAATTCTGGACCAACATCTCCTTCCCTCAGTGAGAGAGCTGAAGATGGGTCGAGGATGGGTGTTTCAGCACGACAACGACCCTAAGCACACCGCCAAAGCAACAAAAGAGTGGCTGAAGAAGAAGCACATCAAGGTTCTGGAGTGGCCTAGCCAGTCTCCAGACCTGAATCCAATTGAAAATCTTTGGAGGGAGCTTAAAATTCGAGTTGCCAGGCGACAACCTCGAACCTGAATGATTTGGAGGCTGTCTGCAGGGAGGAGTGGGCCAACATCCCTGCCCAAATGTGCACAAACCTTGTCACCAACTATAAAAACCATCTGTGCTGGCCAATAATGGCTTTTCTACAAAATATTAACATGCTGTTTGTCCAGGGGGTCAAATACTTGTTTTTCCTCATCAGATGGTTATCAATTTTAATAAATTCATATGATGTGATTTTCTGGAATTTTCTTTGGGATTCTGTCTTTCACTGTTAGAATGTACATATGATTAAAATTATAGATCGTTGCATTCTTTGTAAGTAGGAAAACCTGCAAAATCAGCAAGGGGTCAAATACTTATTTCCCCCACTGTATCTGATATGGCGTGAACTTTTACCTCCTGAAATGGAAAAGAGAAAAGCTTAAATGTAGATAGCTCAATGTAAAACCCTAAATGCAAAACCGGAGGACTTCACTGACCCTGCTGCTGCTGCTGTGAGCCCAGGGAGCCAAAATCACAATTAGTACCAGCTGGTAACTAGCCAACACCTCCCAGCCATTTAACACCACAGTGGCATTTTCACTAGATTGTTATTTCACAGTTGCCATGGTACATTTTTTCAACAACCAATATAGCTAACTTAGGCTAAGATTTATGTAACACCTGCTGCTTTATTTAGTAACTAGCCACTAGATTTGCTTTCAATATTTGCATCTGCCTTTCTCTTATTGACAAAATATACTCAATTAAATAACTGAATTTCAAACTAAAATTCACCCGACAAATGTTCCTGTCTGTGTCTGTAAGATTATTCCTTACCCTAATTGATCACAATTTCCTCAAGCAAGTTAGCCAGGTGTAGTATGCTTGGATGCAGCTCCATTTTCTTGTTTAGTTATCAAAAGTCTCAAATCACAATATATTTATAGATAGTGATACTACGTTTTTCTGAAGTACCAATAGTCATAAGGAAGTGTTCTTTAACTATAATGAGGACAACAGTATAATGCGTATCAGGTGAAGTTGAGATAGCTAGAAATTTAGTGATTTAGTGAATTTGTAACTTGAATATAAACATATTTTTTTCTATATTAAGTAAAGAATAATCAAGCTATCAATGCCACGTGATGCATGCAGCTTCAATCAAACCCTTGTAATGTAAATGTAAGAGAAAGGCAGATGTGAATAGCAAAGTGAATGGTTAATTGTGTAATAAATTGTTTAAGTTAGCTCAAGCGCCTCTACGTTGAAGGGTACAGAAGATTGTTTTATTGGGAGCTGACATTCTTTTTTGATTTCTCTGCAGATGAGATGTTTTTCTCTACCCCACTATTTTTGTGTTTGAGAGCGCTGGGAATGAGCTGTCCATCTTCACCAACAGGGTCCAAGCGTGCCGAGAGACAAGCCCACAGAGTGTTGGTTAGTTTGTTTGCCTTTCTCTGTATGTTCTTCTTGTCAGTCAGCCTCTGCCTTCCTTCCCATCTGTAGCTGTCCGTTTGTCCGTGAGTCCGTCCACTGTCTCCTGTCTCTGCTGACTGGGCCTTCCTTCTCTTCCCCACACACAGCCTCTTTGGTAAACAAACATCAGTCCTTCCCTCTCCCCCCTCTCTCCGAGTGTCCCTGGGAGCCTCCTTGCATAAAGCAAATAATGTCATGTGCTACCACAGCAAACTCCTCCTGTCACCCCACTACAATGTCTCCTCACCACAACACACTCAAACACACATGACAACTAGAAAGCAGTGAACCGTATCAGAAATCGCACAAGCCAGGAGAGAGAGTCATTTAGAACAGAGTACAAAATACAAACAAACATACACTCTATCACCTTTATGGCTCACCAAGCTTTTTTCCTCTCCATACATTGACCCCCACCAAGCAACAGAGAGTTACTTATTACTTTGTTAAATCCAATCGCAATTAGGAGGGATTGTGTGATTCAGAGCTCAGGGGGCACGTTTCCCCTGATTTACCACAATCCGTTCAATTAGAAGCAGATTAGTACCTGAGGGCTGACAAAGAGGTGATTTAATTAACCTCAGCCTATTAGTGGGAGAACATTGCTTTTGTTTCTGAGAAGCTCAACAAGCCACAATAAACTTACATCTTTAATGTTTCACATGATGGATGATACAGCTACTGTGAGCACAGATGAGCGGGGGCTCTGAAAAATACTAAATGTTTTTCATTTCTATTATTTTAGTACAAATGCAACATGGAACAATACATAATATTGTTGCCTACTTCATCATTTACTGCGTCAGAATTCTACTACTGCAATTTCTGAAATTTTTCGTCATTTATAAGATCTAATCTGCAGTAGGTCAAACAATATAAGGACATGTCATGAACATTTGCCATATGACTTTAACTTTAGGCTGATCGAAGTGCATATAGGGCTGGGAATCTTTGGAATTCTCACAATTTGTTTCTGATTCTTGGTTTCACAATTTAACTCAAAATCAATTCTTCATTCAATATCAGCACCAGGAGCTGAGAGGAAAAGTGCTTTGGTGTTGCTTTAAAAAAATGGGTGCTATAATAAATTTGGAAGCATGTAAAAGAAAAGACAGGTGAGGACAAAGAAAAGAAAAAAAAAAAGGGAAATAAAGTAAAATAAAATTAAATGAAGAGCTGAATTCTGAAGTGTTTCAGAAACAGACATAGTCCAACCATAAAACATTATATAACCGGTCCCTTATCCCCAGTGGCTGCAATAACTGTGAAAGGTTGATTTGATCCAAATAAAGCTTTTCTGAACTACAAAAACAGGTGGTAACTTTACATTGTTCGCTGGCCTAGTAGGTCCTCTCCATCCCCGGAGCATGAGTGGAACCAATTAAGCCTGTGGTTAGAGCCACAGTGAACAATCCTGACTCATCCTCCAGTTGATCAACTTGCAAGATGAGATGAATCTGTTGGGCTAGTCTTTGCCTTGGTTACTGAATACCCCCACACTCAAATTAGCAGCCACTAATGACGGCGCCAAACTGGAAATAAGTCGATACCTGAAGCAACGGAGTGCACTAATTAATTTGCCTTTACATTTATTTGAAGGGCCAATTGAGAAGGGGGTGTTGTTTAACACAGGCTTGGAGCAGACTGATTAACCCATACTTGGAACCTGTGTGTGAAAAACAGGTCAACAATACGAGCATGCTTCACAGTGAGTAACATAGAACACCCTCTCAATTTACGTGCTGGATTGGAGTGAAAGCAACGTATGCTGACTGCTCAGAGAAGCAGAGGAGATTTATAACACCATTACTTTACTAGAAAAAAGCATGCCAACTGAGCCAATTTAAAAAGGTGAAAATAAACAGAAACCATCTTTAAACATACACATGCATCTGGCTGATTATGTATTCACTATTAGGCTCACACATGCAGCAATTCTTAAAAATACTAAATAAATAAACAAATAAACTGAAATCCGCCACTGCTGGAGAGGGATCAGGATTTCTAATGAACTATTGATTGAAACTGCACATAGGTGATTGCAGGAGGGCACATCAAGACCACTTCATCCATCAGGCCTGTCAGAGCTCCGCAGCAGGAGCACGAGGCAACAACACATCATTAAAGACGGCGGGTACTTATTCACACATAACTCACACTATTTGGAACCGCTAAACCCACAGCCGTGCCCCAAGTCTGGCTGTGATTTAGCAGCACTTCCTGCAGCAGGCATCAATATCAATTACTGTTGCTAAAAGATGTATTTAGGGAAGGGAAGAAAAAATCTGCCAGACATTCATTTAGTTTACAACCCTGGTCTTGTAGCAATCTAATTACACCAACAGTCTTGAATGGCTGCCTTCAGTTAAAATGGGAGTCACAACATGCTGTCCAGCCTCAAATGACTGATGAAGGAATAGATACAAAAACCAAAAGGGAAATGCAATTCAGTATACGGAAGAAAAAAGGAACTGACCTGGTGGGGATGTCTGTCACCCAATATTATAATTTAGCTGACCACTTTTCACTCCTTTTTTTGCACGCATGCATGCATCCATCCAGATTATTTTAGCAAATCTCTCTAGCATCAGCTGATGTGGTGATTTAATAATATAGAATTTAACAGTTTCGAGCAAAATTACTTTTTTGAATTCTCTACCATAGGGGAAACATGATATAACGTAACACGCATAACAGCTTCTTTTTTTATGACAACATAGACATCCAAGGCTGGCAAAATCTCCAGTTTTTACTAAGAGCTCATCAAGTATGCATGTTCTACAAAAATTGGATACCACTTAAAACTAACTTGATGACTTGGAAACGGTTGGGTTACTCATCGGCTTCTGAAGCCCATCACATTAAAAAAATGTCTCTCATGCCAGAAGTAAAAAAACTGAATGCAATGACAAAAGCTGAATTAACGAAAGCTTTCCATGGTTACTGGCAATGGAGAAATACTTAAAGGGAACTACCATTTTTTTCAACCTTTTCTTACGTTTTGGTGTGTAAATGACGGATGGAAACAACAGTCTTTGAAATTGGTCCAATATTAAGCAAGATTGCTGCAGTTGGCAGCAGCAAAACAGGCTACAATGTAAGTTAAAAGGCCCATTGTTTAGCTTGAATTCACCTTCAGTAAAGTGCTTGTTTTGCCACCGACAGGCACAGATTAATATTCTAAGTGTCTGACAACATTATAGAAAGGATTACTTCAGAGATAGACCTTTAAAACCTTTTTGCAACCTTTTTTGTCTAACCAGAAACAGCTAGCGCTAAATTTACCAGACTCCATTTAAAAAAGCAATACTTTTAGCGTGTTCAGAGCAAACATATTTTCACATGTAAATCGGTAAACTGTGTGTTTATTTCAACCAAAACTAGAGTTGTAATGGTTGGAAAAGTGGAAAGATGACCCAAAATGGCTGTTCATAGTTTTATTTTGTTTCTGTCGACTTTGAATGAAGGCAAGGCAAGGCAGCTTTATTTATATAGCACATTTCAGCAACAGGGCAATTCAAAGTGCTTTACACAAAAACAGTTAAAAGAAAGTAAAACCGATAAAACACAGAAGAAACAGTTTAAAAAAATATATATATATATATATATATATATATATATATATATATATATATATATATATATATATATATATATATATATATATATAAAAACAAATAAAACACAAGAATAAAAGTTACAGTGCAGTATAAAAGAAAGAAATGAACATAATTTAAAGAAAGGCAACATCGAAAAGAAAGGTCTTCAGCATTGATTTAAAAGAACTAAGAGTAGCAGCAGACCTGCAGGTTTCTGGGAGTTTATTCCAGATATGAGGAGCATAGAAACTGAACGCTGCTTCCCCTGTTTAGTTCTGACTCTAGGAACAGACAGTAGACCTGTCCCAGATGACCTTAGAGGTCTGGGGGGGTCATAGTGTACTAGCAGATCAGAAATGTATTTTGGCCCTAAACCGTTTAGTGATTTATAAACTAGCAAAAGAACTTTGAAATCAATTCTTTGGGGCACAGGAAGCCAGTGTAAGGACTTCAGAACTGGAGTGATGTGATCCAGTTTCTTGGTCTTAGTGAGGACTCGAGCAGCAGCGTTCTGAATCAGCTGCAGCTGTCTGATTGATTTTTAGGGAGACCTGTAAAGACCCGTTACAGTAGTCAAGTCTACTGAAGATGAAAGCATGGACAAGTTTTTCCAAATCCTGTTGACACATAAGTCCTTTAACCCTTGATATATTCTTAAGGTGATAATAGGCTGACTTTGTAATTGTCTTAATGTGGCTGTTAAAATTCAGGTCAGAGTCCATGATTACACCAAGATTTCTGGCTTTGTCTGTTGTTTTTAACATTGTTGTTTGAAGCTGAGCGCAAACTTTTAATCTTTCCTCTTTTGCTCCAAAAACAACCACCTCAGTTTTTCCTCATTTAATTTCAGAAAGTTTTGGCACATCCAGCCGTTAATTTGTTCAATACACTTAGTCAGTTTTTGTATTGGACTATAGTCCTGGCGATAAGGTTATGTAAATTTGTGTGTCATCCGCATAACTATGGTAACTTATTTTGTTGTTTTCCATAATCTGAGCCAGTGGAAGCATGTAGATGTTAAACAGAAGAGGCCCCAGAATGGAGCCTTGGGGAACTCCACACGTCATATTTGTACGCTCAGATGTATAATTACCTATTGACACAAAGTAATCCCTATTCTGTAAGTAAGATTCAAACCAGTTTAGTACTGAGCCAGAAAGACCAACCCAGTTTTCCAATCGGTCTAGTAATATGTCGTGGTCGACCGTATCAAATGCAGCACTGAGATCAAGTAATACTAAGACTGAAATTTTGCCATTATCTGTGTTAAGGTGGATGTCATTAAAGACCTTAACGAGCCGTCTCAGTGCTGTGGTGTGGTCGGAAGCCCGACTGAAAGGTATCAAAGCTGTTGTTTAGTGACAAGAAATAATTGAGTTGTTGAAAAACTGCTTTTTCAATGATTTTACTTAAGAACGGAAGGTTTGATATTGGCCTATAGTTGCTCATTAGGGATGTGTCTAGATTGTTCTTTTTTAAGAGTGGCTTGATTACTGCAGTTTTCAAGGCCTGTGGAAAGATTCCTGAAAGAAGAGATGTGTTCACAATCTGTAGAAGATCAGAAGACAAACAATTCAAGACATTTTTGAAAACACCCGTTGGTAGAATATCAAGGCAACAGGAGGAAGTTTTCAGATGTTGTATAATGTCCTCCAGGTTTTTATGGTTGATCGCATGAAACTCAGTCATATTGGAACTAGTTCTGCTTGAACACTGTGACAACACACATCCTGTACTTGATATGGAGGCACTGACTGTTTGTCTAATCTTTTGAATTTTTCTTTGAAGAAGGAGGCAAAGTCATTGCAGGCCTTGGAAGATAAAAGTTCAGATGCTACTGGTACTGGAGGGTTTGTTAACCTATCGACAGTAGCAAACAAAGCACGTGAATTATTATTGTTTCTAGAGATAATATCAGAGAAGAAGGACCGCCTTGCATTCCTCAGTTCCAAATTATAAATGCGAAGTCTCTCTTTATAGGTGTTATAATGGACCATGAGATTTGTTTTTCGCCACCTTCGTTCAGCTTTTCGACACTCTCTTTTTTCTGTTCTCACCAGTGGGACATTTCTCCATGGAGACCTTTTCTTACCAGAGACAACTTTGACCTTAGTGGGAGCAATGGCATCAATAACATTTGTAATTTTACAGTTGAAATGATCTACAAGGTCAGTGACTGAGAGCCCAGGGGCGGGTGCGGCGGAGAAAAGCTGAGTAAATTTTTCACTGGTGTTTTCAGTGATAAACCGTTTTCTGATTATCTTTGTTTGGACACTTTTGGGCACAGAGATAGAGCCGTTAAAGAAAACACAGGAATGATCAGACAGAGCAACGTCAGTCACCACAACCTTGGAAATGTTCAGACCCTTGGAAACAATCAAGTCCAGCGTGTGCCCCTTATTGTGCGTGGGCTCTGTCACATGCTGAGTCAGTCCATAGTTCTCAAAAACACAACCCAGTTCTTTGGTCCCCCTGTCCTGGGGTTGTCAACATGAATGTTAAAATCACCCACAATGATTACACAATCAAAGTTAATGCAGATTATAGACAGCAGTTCAGTGAAGTCATCAATAAAGGTTGCACAATATTTAGGTGGCCTATAGATATTTAGAAATATTGCTTGAGGGGACGATCTCAACTGTAGAACCACATATTCAAAAGAAGCAAAATTTCCATAACATATTTGCGTACAGTGGAATGAGTCATTAAACAAAATGGCAACTCCACCTCCTTTCTTATTCGCTCTATTCTCGCTCATAAAACTGAAGTTAGGGGGAGCTGACTCGATGAGAACAGCAGCGCTGTTATTATGGTCTAACCAGGTCTCAGTTAAAAACATAAAATCTAGATTGTGATTAATAATAAAATCATTAATTAAAAGGATTTTCCTGCCAAAGACCTGATGTTTAGTAAAGCTAGTGTTAGTGTGTTCTCATTTTTGTAACAGGCTGTGGCTGACGAGGAATGGATGCTAAATTTGCTAAGTTTGCAGTTAAGTGCTTATTCACCATCATTTTTCTATTGCCTATCACAACATAAATTGAGGAAGAATTGAAAACACAGGGCCCGGGCTTGTCTTTGAAAAAGTCATGAGTGTCACTAGTCCTGGAGCCTAGGCCCGGCACATATCAGTTTTTGCTTGCTGGATTTTGCACACAAGCGTCCTTATCGGGCAGAGGTGCCTGGCGTTTTACTTTTGTCCGGGGTTGAGTCATGGGTGAAGGAAGGGGGGTAAATTTGGTTCCAACATCTACCAGCTGCTTCATCTGGTCAGTGAACTCCAACATGTGGGTAGGGGAAAGAGGGGAAAGAGTGCGTGGAGATAGCGATGGCTATCTCCACTGAAGTGCATTTTACGATGCTAAAATTACCGTTTATTTACATGGAGTCTGGTAAGTTTAGCAAACAATTTCACAGATGTTTTTAGCTTTAAAAAAGGATCTTACTCTTCAGCAGAAAGGTCCACCTCCTTAGAAATCCTTTCCATAATGTTAGCAGTTAGAATATTAATCAGTGACAAAACAAGCACTTTTGTGAAGGTAAGCTGCACAAATGCTCCATAACTTACATTGTAGCCTGTTTCGCCGCTGCCAACTGAAGCTATCTCGCTTAATACTGGACCAATTTCAAAGATTGTTGTTCCCATCAGTCACTTAGACAAAAAACACAGAAAAATAAAGGTCCAGGTTGAAAAAAACGTCCGTTACCCTTTAAGTCCTCCACTGGACAAAGCTGAGCAAATGGATTGTCGTATAAAAATATAATTGATTGCCAGCTTTAATTAGTCTTAGTGTATAGCAAATGTAAGTTGCCTGCTCATGCACATGGGTCTCTCCACAATATCACAACTGTAAAAGTACTTAAGTTGAATTCCAAACTGGTGGCTGTTATGGTTCTGTTTGCATCTCATTAACAACATGAATCAGCATGTGTGCTGTCTTGGGTGTTTGTCTTGTGTTGGACCCCGTGAAGAATAGTCTTCACTACGGTGATGACTAATGAGGATCCTTAAGAAATAAACATCTGTGGCACAGAGGATGCCAATAATGTGGAGGGAGCATTACCGTGAGTTAAAATACTACTACATTGAAGTTAAGTTAAGACAATTTAAGTAAAGGCAGGACATCCAGTTAAATAGTTTCTGAACAGTGCCTCTAAAACAGGCTTCACTGTGTGAAAACAGAGACAAATTCATCACGACTAACAGAGCTATTTAAATAGTGCACGGTAGGAACAAGAAAAATATCTTCTGATACAAAGGTAAGCCTTCAGTGTTGTTATTGCTTCTTCTTTCAATGCATTTCTCCCCTTACATTCTGACATATCTTTGTCCACATTGTTTACATTCCTGCTGCTGTGCGTCTCTCTTACACCACATCATTTGATCAGCCACCACCGCAGAGGATTGGAACATCCACTTTGTGGTCAAACTCTGAGCCCCACATTGGGGATCAAGTCCAGACATTTCCTACTAGAATTATGGGTGGCTTAATGTTTATATACAGCTTACACAATGGTAAATAATGAACTACAAAGAGGAGGATGGGTCTCGGGTTTATACACATGAACTCAATGAACTAATCTCAGGCAGTCATGGCAGATTTTTTTCCCTTTCCCAGAGACCATCGGACTAATTTAATACAGAGGCTCCACAGTCCTTCAGTACATCATCACACTGGTGGAGTCTCAAGAGGTTTGGTGTATGAAGCCATTAACCCGTATGAACTAGCATTAGCCTTCCTAAGAAGCACTGGTAGAGGCTAAATCGTCATCCAAGCTTTATGAGCACATTGTTTAGCAAAGATACAGCAAATCTAGAAAACTAGATCTGAAATAGTGTTTTTTACAGATGTCATAACACTAAAATCCATTATGGGGTATTTCACTGCTTTATACTGATTCGATTACATTTTAAACTTGTAAAAACTATTCATTTAATATGGCTTAATGTTGGTGTAACCACATGTAGTAATTTGTGCTTTACTGTAATAATACACTCCCCACTACAAATGACAATAGGCAGTAATTCTGTATCTTCTACTGCTTTCTTTTAATATTGTGAGAGGCGTACAGAATATGTATGATAGTGACAGCATACAGAATGTGGGCTGGCAGACTGTAGGCAAGCCAACTCCTTCCAACTCTGGCATCTCTGATTATATTTTACAGATCTGTCTGCCAAAACCCAATTTCCCTTGCAAAGCAGCTCTTCCTTGACACCCAGAGATGAAAGACCAGGCAATGACAAGAAGCACATTCAACAACTCAGGCTTACAGGCTCCAGCTTTGCTGGATTTGACATCCACACATCAACTACAAGTGCGTACATACATATAGAGTTGTACAATATGCAGACAAATTTGCAAGCAGCCCCAGAAACACAGACAGACACAAACATCCTGCAAAAAGAAAATTCTTTTTCAGGCAATGTCGGTGTCTGGAGATGGCTCACAAGGTGTCCTGGAAATTAATTTATGGTTGGAAAAAAAGGTTTGTTTTTGTAGGCTTCAAAATCTCTACAAATAATTGATCCACTCAGCTTGCCTGTAGAATGACAAGTCTGTACTGCTCCCCCTCTCACATAAAGCTCTGCTAAGCATAATCATTCAAGAGTTCTCATTCAAATATGAAGTACCCTTCCCATGTCACTCACTTAACACTACAATGAGGGCTGAATACAGGAAAACAGTGTGGATTTCAGTATAAACTGAGCAAAAAGGCAATGAAACTGAAGCACATGGCTGGCTGTCAGCTGTGAAAAGATTTTTTTCAGGAGTTGGTTATTTGTAGCAGCATTTCAGACTTTACTGGCCTTCTACAGCAAATATTCACACTGGCACTTTTGGCCTTGTAACTGCAATACGTGGTCTTAATATTGAGGAACTAAAAAACTAAATATACTATAAAAATACAGGTATCTTAGAACTGCACAAGTCTACAATTTGTACAACCCTAAAGCAGAATCTGGAATGTCGTCATCAGTATCATTAAAGGGCAAGTCATGAAGGTGTTGTACTGGTAGTGAACTATAGTGAAGTAGTGCTACCGTTGACAGAGACAGTGTTGGTTCATCATCTTGTGAAACCATCTGACCTGATAAGCTCCAGGGACTGCACATTAAACAAGTGCATAAAAGAACTGAGACGGCAGCTGTTGCAGTGAGTAAACCACCATAACACAGCCAGTCAGTCACGTACATGTAAATCTATCCAAGACAGATTGAAATCCAATTCATCAAACCACCCTGCAGACCATTTGAAATTCTAGCCAGATTTAAAAAAAAAAAAAGTGTAAATCTGTCTCTCCAAGACACATACAGTTACATACTGTTCAGAATGCGCGTTTTAAAAAAGTGAATAATGCTCAAAATCCTTACAATAGCTTTTAATTCCATAATATCAATGCATTGGGAACACTGCACATTCAATTCCAAATCAAAACATGACCAAAATTGATCAAGTCTGCGTTCTACCTTTAGAGAAAGTGAAAAAAAAAGGAATATTAGGCTGTCCAAAAAATAGCAGTATTTGCATTTTTCTTTACAAACTCAAACATTTACTGTATTAACTGAAAAGTGTCAAGGGTTTGCTTTACTTTGATTCACTGCACTAATATTTATTTATGATGTCAGCCCCCACAAGTGTTCTATGGATTGAGGTCCAGGGGTTGGGCTGGCCACTCCATAACGTCCATCTGGCAACATGACCTCTTCAAGTATTCTGATGTATTGAAACTGATCCATGATCCCTGATGTGTAATAAATAGACCCAACACCACAGTATGAGAAACATCCCATAACCACCATGCTTTACTGTCTTCACAGTGTACTGGGGATTGAATTCAGTGCAGGGGGGTCAGAGGACAAACCGTCTGGAGCCCCTAGACCCAAAAAGAACAATTTAGCTCTCATTAATCCACAGAATGTTGCTCCGTTTCTTCTTTGGCCAGTCAATGTGTCCTTTAGCAAATCTCAACCTATTCAGTACATGTCTTTTTTTCAGCAACGGGACTTTGCGGGGGGGCTTCTAGCTGATAGCTTTGCTTCACATAGCCTTCTCCTGATCGTAACAGTACTCACAAGTAACTTTAAGTCTTCTTTGATTTTCCTGGAGCTGATCATTGGTTGAGCCTTTGCCATTTTGCCTATTCTTCCATCCATTCCAATGGTAGTTGAGTGTTTTTTTCCCACGTCGTTCAGGCTTTGGATGCCATTTCAAGGCATTTGAAATCATTTTGGCTGAGCAGCCTATCATTTTCTGCACTTCTTTATGTGTTTTCCCCTCTCCAATCAACATTTTAATCAAAGTCCGCTGTTCCTCAGAGAAATGTTTGAAACAAACCATTTTGAGTGTTTCGGTGTGAATTGCACTTTAACCAGCATGCACAACAATTGCTTCCTTCCTTTCTTAAATATGGGCCATACTTGACACCTGTTTCTTCACAGAATCACTAATTAAACACAACCCTATTATTTTGAACATGCCCCTTTCAATTCCAGATTCAATTCCACAGAATGAGCAGCATGCACGTCATGACTGTTGGCTCTGTTGGTTTTCTAGGACTCTACAACACTTACTGGGAACTTATCTGCCATGTAGAATTATCACTTCTACCAGAAAATATGATTTATGAGGTTAGTGATGTTGGACTGCTATTATTTTGAACACAACTATATGTAACTATGTAAAAATGCTTCACTCTTCCCAAGAGTGACTACTTCAGTAGGCTCTCTCTGTGGAAAGTAGCCTCTACAGGGTCAATCCCCTGTGATAATGGCAGCTAAAGATAGACTGAAATTAGCCTTTGCTTGCCCTGTCTCATAAAAGCAACATGAAAAGGCAGCTCCAGCAATTTCATCACATATGACCATACAGAAGGCACACAGAGCTGTTTTACTGTGTATCTGCTCCATGGGAGAGGCGTTAGTTTGAGCCTGTGTAGACTGTTGGTATAAAGTCTGCCAGTTCAGATGGCATTCTTCTCCCCTTCCGCTATCTCTGCTATCTGTCTCTGCTATCCGTCTCTGCTATCTGTCTTACAAGGACACCATTGCTGCCTCCGTGGCTTAGTGCCTCCCAAGACTATTGTTATTGGTTTAAAGAAATCCAAACAAGCCAGAGGGTTTTTACCAGAATGACAAGTGGTGCAGCCAGACTCTCCAGCGCTGTAGTGATAAGTCTGGCGTGAGAGACTAGAGACTGTGAGGACAAAGAAACTTCTGTCTTCATAAATGCAATTAATGTGTGTGTGTGTGTGTGTGTGTGTGTGTGTGTGTGTGTGTGTGTGTGTTAGTTCATGGTAGTTGCTAGTTTGACTGTGCACAAATTTTTGTCTTCTATGCAGTGACGTTTTGGGCAATTACCAACAGCTTCCTGTGCATTACCACCACCCTAAGGACTACACTAGAACCAACCACTGATTTTCATGGAAAATGCGTCTAAGTGTAAATGTAAAAGTCAAGTGCAAACAGGGCCATAGCCTTTAATCTACCGATTTTTTGGAGTTACACTCATTTATAGTCACTAATATGCTCTTGTACTGGATAAACACAATCTGCAATAAAAACATTTTCAACAATAACATGGGTAACTGTTTTCAGCTTTTGATGAACTGTCGCTTTAAATAAAAATTAAAAAATTGATCTTACTCGCTCGCTGAATTCTGGACAGCTAATGAAAATTGTCTAACAGTACCACTCAGTGCTGAACTAATTGCTCAGTGGAGCTTTCAATCAACACTTGCACCCAATTACAATTCCCCACACACATAGAGACAGAGACAGAGAGAGAGAGAGAGACTCAATTCTTGCTAGTTCATGTAGCGTGATAGTTATTGAACTTGCCAAGCAGACAAAGGATCTTGGTTTGAAACCAAGACTACCTTTTCACTCCATATGTATGTTTTTCTGAGATAAACTTAAAAAGGGCACTTGGTTTAAAAATGTTTTTGTTAAATAGTGTTTTAAAGACATTTGTGGTTAATCAGGCAGAATGCAATGGAGAGCGTAAAGGCAGTAAAGACCGGAGAGAGAATTTACCACACACACCCACTGCCAGATTTAATTCAACATAACGACTGCTCAGTTTGAACTTAATTCTACAACCTTGGTTTTAAACCAGTGGTCTTCATGTCAACAAGAAAACGTGTTTTAGCAATTCAGATTAAATTAAACTTGATTGTCATTACACAGGTACAAGGCAACGAAATGCAGTTTAGATCTAACCAGAAGTGCAATAGCAGCAGGTGCAGGATATACACTGGTTCCATAAGTGTAGGACATGGATATGTACTGAATAAATATAGAGATGAATACTATTATAAACAGAATTTTATGGATAGATTTGTCCTATGAATATAATACAGACGTGCTCAAATTTGTTGGTACCCCTCCACAAAAAACGAAGAATGCACAATTTTCTCTGAAATAACTTGAAACGGACAAAAGTAATTGGCATCCACCATTATTTATTCCATATTTAATAGAAATCAGACTTTGCTTTTGATTTCTTATTCAACATAATATTGTAAATAAGAAAACAAATGAAAATGGCATGGACAAAAATGATGGGACCGCTAACCTAATATTTTGTTGCACAACCTTTAGAGGCAATCACTGCAATCAAACGTTTTCTGTAGCTCTCAATGAGACTTCTGCACCTGTTAACAGGTAGTTTGGCCCACTCTTCCTGAGCAAACTGCTCCAGCTGTCTCAGGTTTGATGGGTGCCTTCTCCAGACTGCAAGTTTCAGGTCTTTCCATAGATGTTCGATAGGATTCAAATCAGGACTCATAGAAGGCCACTTCAGAATAGTCCAATGTTTTGTTCCTATCCATTCTTGGGTGCTTTTAGCTGTGTGTTTTGGGTCATTATCCTGTTGGAGGACCCATGACCTGCGACTGAGACAGAGCTTTCTGACACTGGGCAGTACGTTTCGCTCCAGAATGCCTTGATAGTCTTGAGATTTCATTGTGCCCTGCACAGATTCAAGGCACCCTGTGCCAGGCGCAGCAAAGCAGCCCCATAACATAACCGAGCCTCCTCCATGTTTCACTGTAGGTATGGTGTTCTTTTCTTTGAAAGCTTCATTTTTTCGTCTGTGAACATAGAGCTGATGTGACTTGCCAAAAAGCTCCAGTTTTGACTCATCTGTCCAAAGGACATTCTCCCAGAAGGATTGTGGCTTGTCAATATGCATTTTAGCAAATTCCAGTCTGGCTTTTTTATGTTTTTCTTTCAAAAGTGGAGTCCTCCTGGAGCCCACTTTCGCTCAAAAAGCGACGGATGGTGCGATCAGAAACTGACGTACCTTCACCTTGGAGTTCAGCTTGTATCTCTTTGGCAGTTATCCTTGGTTCTTTTTCTACCATTCGCACTATCCTTCTGTTCAATCTGGGGTCGATTTTCCTCTTGCGGCCACGCCCAGGGAGGTTGGCTACAGTTCCATGGACCTTAAACTTCTTAATAATATTTGCAACTGTTGTCACAGGAACATCAAGCTGCTTGGAGATGGTCTTGTAGCCTTTACCTTTACCATGCTTGTCTATTATTTTCTTTCTGATCTCCTCAGACAACTCTCTCCTTTGCTTTCTCTGGTCCATGTTCAGTGTGGTGCACACAATGATACCAAACAGCACAGTGACTACTTTTCTCCATTTAAATAGGCTGAATGACTGATTACAAGATTGGAGACATGTGTGATACTAATTAAAGAAACTAATTAGTTTGAAATATCACTATAATCCAATTATTTATTATCTTTTCCAAGGGGTACCAACAAATGTGTCCAGGCCATTTTAGAATATCTTTGTAGAATAAGCAATAATTCATCTCTTTTCACAGCTTCTTTACTTTATTCTATGACATACCAAAGGCATGCAAGTATACATGATAAAATAGCTTTTAATTTCATCACTTTTCAGGAGGAATGAAGCATTATTTCAATGAGCTGTAAGGGTACCAACAAATTTGAGCACATCTGTATATAGATAACTAGTATCGTGAACATAATTTACAAATGGATATATACTGAATATAATATACAGGTAGATATTACTATAAATAGAATTTTTACAGTTATGTACAATGAACATAATATACAGATGGTTGTTACTATAACAGAGTTTACAGGTGAATATGTACTATGAATATATAGACAGATGGCTATTACTATAGACAGAATGTGAGCATAATATTCAGATGGCTATAACTAAAACAGAATTTTTACAGATAGATATATATATAATAAGTTAGACTAAAATGACAATGGATTTAAGGTAGTACAAATAAGGTTTAGGCAGAAACTATCCAAATTAAAGTGCAGTGGAAAGTAATTGCATATTACAGTTAAAGTACAGTATTGCAAATGTAACAATGCTGTAAACAATTGGTACTGTAAATAAACAGTCGGCAGTGCAAATTGATATTCCAGTCAAGGTAAGTAGTGCAAGATGCATATTTAAACAGTTGTTACTATAATAACAATCAGCAGTGCAAGTGAACATTATAGAATTGCAAATAACAAAATGGAGGCAGGTGTGAGGATGGAGAGGAGAATCTATCAGTATATTTAAGGATCCATATTAAATTACATTACCTAAATTGTGACGATGATAATAATAATAATAATAATAATAATAATAATAATAATAATAAACTAAGGGATACTTTACACAGTGTTTCCCACAGGTTGATTTACGTGGTTTGGTAAAAGTCTGATTTTCCAGCTCGCTCTGTTAGTGGTGAAGGAGTTGGCTAATGCTAGCAGTGCTAAGGCTTACGCTACCAATGCAAACGCTAATACTAGCGATGCTAAGCCAACATCAGGACCAAATGTTAGCAATTGGTTATGGCAGATCCAGAGTGGCTCTGGGTGGATCTAATATATTTTAAACTTCAACAGAATGCCCGCCTTCAAGGAAGTTAACACTTGTCAATGGAGAGAGGCCAGACTCTCTGGACTAATTAAATGGACCGGAGTCTGGTAGGACCAGGCTAATGTACCAGCATATGGTAGGACCAGGCAAATGGACTAGATTCTGGTAGGACCAGGCTAGGGTGGCGCAGGATATGACAGTGCGGAGTGCGATGCTAGGTTCAGTAACAAATAATGTTAATACAGTTCACCCCAAGGCAAAACCAGCAGCAGCATGCAACTAGCCTGAAGTTCAGCGTTGACACTGTCGTGCACGCAAAGCACAACTTCACAATAGGGAGGGGCTGGAGACCGCTGGCCTGTGTGTGCCTATTGGCCGATACAAAGTACTGATCCAATACCAGTGTGTCATTTATTTGATTATGTTTTAACAGCTGTATACTACAGTTTTGAGAATGAGACAAGAATTGGATTTCACAGATTTATCTCATTCCGTGTTTGTAGATATTTTTGTCAGATGTTACTACAGTATACTGAAGCATAATCATGTAGCATTTCATAAGAGCCAAAGGCTTTTATTGACAATTACATTCGTTATGCAAAGAGTCAATATTTGCAGTGCTGACCCTTCTTTTTCAAGACCTCTGCAGTTCGCCCTGGCATGCTGTCTGTTAACTTTTGGGCCACATCCTCATGGCTGTCCATTCTTGCATAATTAATTCTCCAAGGTTGTCAGAATTTGTGGGGTTTTATTTGAAGATTGACCACAAGTTCTCAATGGGATTAAGGTCTGGGGAGTTTCCTGGCCATTGACCCAGAATGTGGATGTTTTGTTCCCCGAGCCACTTGGTTATCACTTTGGCCTTATGGCTAGGTGCTCTATCATGCTGGAAAAGGCATTGTTGGTCTCCAAACTGTTTTTGGATGGTTGGGAGAAGTTGCTCTCGGAGGATGTTTTGGTACCATTCATTGAGTGAGCCCACTCCCTTGGCTGAGAAGCAACCCCACACATGAATGGTCTCAGGATGCTTTACTGTTGGCATGACACAGGACAGACGGTAGCACTCACCTCGTCTTCTCCGGACAAGCTTTTTTTCCAGATGCCACAATCGGGAAGGGGATTCATCTGAGAAAACTTTGCCCCAGTCCTCAGCAGTCCAATCCCTCTACCTTTGCAGAATAATAATCTGTCCCTGATGTTTTTCCTGGGTGGAAGTGGCTTCTTTGCTGCCCTTCTTGACACCAGGCAACCCTCCAAAAGTCTTGGCCTCACTGCGCGTGCAGATGCACTCCCACCTGCCTGCTGCCATTCCTGAGCAAGCTCTGCACTGGTGGTGCCCCGATTCCACAGCTGAATAGACTTTAGGAGACGGTCCAGGTGCTTGCTGGAATTTCTTGGATGCCCTGAAGCCTTCTTCACAACAACTGAACCTCTCTCCTTGAAGTTCTTGATGATCCGATAAATGGTTGATTTAGGTGCAATCTTACTAGCAGCAATATCTTCGAACAATAAGAACATTGATTTCATGCACCACCCTCCTTATAAAGCTTCCAGTCTGTTATCTAACTAAACCAGCATGACAGAGTGATCTCAAGCCTGGTCCTCATCAACACTCTCACTTGTGTTAACAAAATATGTGATGATGTCAGCTGGTCCGTTAATGGCAGGGCTAAAATGCAGTGGAAATGTTTAAATGTTAATTTTTATTGAAAGGAGGGACTTAGCAAATAATTGCAGTTCATCTGATCACTCTACATAACATCCTGGAGTACATGAAAATTGCCATCTGTTTTGAGGCAGCAGACTTTGTAAAAATTTATATTTGTGTCATTCTCAAAACTTTTGACCACGACTGTACTATTCCTGTATGGATATGATAGGATTTTTATGTTTGCCGTCGGTCTGGTACAGGTTAAACTCTTGTGCAACATGAACAATGATTGCCTAGAATCTTTTATTATCCAGACAGTCATATTGACATTGCCAGTGATAATGGAAAAAGAACATAAATAAATTACTTTAACGTAGATTGTCTTTAGGGCTTTATCACGTGGCTTTGGATTGGTGCATAAACTCCAGTACTTCCCAATACAAGCGTTTTAGTCAGTATCAGAAGATACCGATACTGGTATCGGAACATCTATATGTGTGCTGTAAAAAATATATTGTTGATTGGGAAAAAATTTTAACTCGGATTTTATCTACCTGGGTGGGTCTCAATCTACCGCCCAAGAAGAACCTAAATGGGAAACACCACTTTAAACTTTTAAAACCTTTTAGAGGCAAAGATATTTGCAAATATATTTTCAAATGTATTTTCTCTGGTTGATTCCAGTCCTAACAGTTAAAAAAATCATTACATATCACAACGGTTTTGGTTTACAGGTGGCAGGGAAAGAGAATAATGACAGTAATTAGGTTATACCCATTCAAGCCTTTGCCAGATTGTTTTATTAACACTTCTGAACCATTCCACCAGCACTTTCATGCACTCGCAAACCAAACGTACTGTATGAGTGTTCACAAAATGCTTGAGACTACTCAAGTCAAATCTTGACTTCTGTGGGTTAGTTATACAACTTCAATATAATGCTTCAAAACACCACACTCCTGCTTAACAGCATCTGGCCAACCACTGACTGACTTTCATTGCTTTGGTCCCAACCCACTACTGCGGCCACAGCTCTGAACCTGAACATCCACACTGATGTATTCATAACCCAGAAACTGCACAATGGGGACTGAAAAGGGCTGTACTCAAAATACTGAAAGAAAACAGTTGGCTGGGATTGCCTCCATGCAGCTTAAATAGATTGTTCCAAATATGTGAAATCCATAGGTTTTTTTACAGCCACATACACTCGCATGCACGGCCTGAACCACAGAACAGAGAAGCTCAGGGGCCTCATTTCTAAACGTAGCATATGCAAAAAAGAAGACGTACGCCGCTCTCTACGCAGGAGTTGGGATTTATAAAAAGAAAGAAAACTTGGCGGGAAAATGTGCGGTCTTCCACAGACACTCTGACCCGGGCGTACGCACAGAAACGGGGGAAAGGAGAAACAGCGACACTGACGACAGATGGATGACCACTGTGTAAAATAAATTAAAACATTGCTTCTCATTGTTGAAATGAAGAATTCACAAAGCCATTTTTACAATTAATATCCTACACAAACACGTGTTTGATCAATCTGCGGTGAAAGAAAGACAAAATAAAACGAGATATCGTAGATATATTTGCGGAAAAAACCTTCACATGTTCTGTAATTATATTGGCATGTTATGCAGTTTATTCTCATGATTAACAGGACAAATAATGTTTACACTGATGCTGCGGAGCACGTCGTTTTAATATAGTCATCATATACAGTATCATAGTGTTTTATACACTGTTTATTTTTATAGCTTTAGATCTTTTTTATTGTAGGTCTAAAGCATGTTTTAACCATTGTGAAAGGTGCAATAGAAAGTTCTACTAATTACATGCTGCTTGCGCAGAACTATTTAATAACTATTTAAGAAAATCTAAAATTTCCTTTGGGATGAATAAAGTATCTATCATGGCTTTGCAATGTTGGGAGATGTGGCAAATGGAGACCGACAGCAAGAAGACTTTCTGACAAATGAGGCCGAGTGGCCTCAGAGCCGGTCCCCACATCCTCGAGCTGTCATGTTGGATCTCTGTGCTGTTTTGGGCCCAGCGTTACAGATGACCACTTGGAGAAACCACGCTGTACCGGTGTCGTGCCGACACCTGTCCCACTTCAAGGGGCGGTCAGCTCCGGCGTCCCGGGGCAGAAACACTTTCACTGTGTAGCGCAAGGCATTTTTTGCATCAACTTTAATATCGGAGCATTTATTTTTCTAATTTGGGCCAATATCCAACCTGATGAGGCTGTGGCATTAACTGCGTCTGCAACATGATACAGTCACTCTACAGCGTTCGTGGCATTAGTAATGCCCACACTGTTTCCGCCAAACATATTTTCCTCTTTTCCACCTCTCTAACAACAACTTTACATTAAGTGAAAGTCCTTTGCTCTGTTTGCCTCTGTGCACATGACGTTGGTATAGATGAATATTAATGTTGGTCTTTTCACTGACAAAGCTAAGCCACATTTAGAGTCAATTGTGATTTACAAAGGGAATCCGGCAGCAGATTAATAAGTCTGAATATTTCTGTGCATACTCACATCGTATGCTTTCGGCCGTGAGCCCGTGAAAGTGAGCACTGCAGCTACCAGCCAATCACAGAGCCACTGTTTTGTTTAGACTTATTTATAATCAGACAGTGTCTGGTGGACTGCTGGGAAAACATTTGATAATAGACCAAATCAAGGAATACAAATGGTATAATTATATTATTGTTAATATTAAGTAATCTAAATGGCCTAATATCGGGCAAATAGGCTACATAGGTTTATCTAACCTTTTGGGGGGGATTGTGAAGAGCAATATCATTATGTTTCATGCTCCGTCTGCATAATGGTCCGCACAGGGGCAATCAATGCTTCATTTCACTGAAGTCCCTCTGAGGGAGAGGCAGCTCAGAGGAGGAAGACAGAGTGGCAGCGAGATAGACAGCTGCAAAGATAGACAGCACCAGTCTCCAGCCTGAGCCCTGTGGGAGAGTCGGGATGACGACGGCCCCGCAGACACTGAGGAGCTGTTGACTAGCAGGAGCTCACACCTCCAACCTCCCCCCCAACCCTCCTGTTCCCAGTACTGCGGTTACAAGACCATTTGTGCTGCACGGAAAACAGGGCCACCACAGAGAGAAGCACTCCACTGTGACACTGTATTCTAATGTACAGGCCGCGGGAGACATGGTAAGCAACGGTGCATTTACGCCACCACTGTACTCTATATGTGCTCTACTGTGGATTTTTACAGACTGCAGAAGCAGCAGTAAATCACTTTCACTACACGTGGAGCTGTGCCAGCTGCCTTATCTAATGTCAAGTGTCTCGAGGGCACGAAACCAAACAGTTTCCACTCAGTAGGAAACATTAAGTTACAAGGACACAGACTAAGCACTTTTTGTAAAGAAGTCAAATATTAAACATAAACCAAGTCTGACATAAATAACAAGTATGCAGGGAAGCCTATGGTGTAGATATTCATAAATACTGCAACACACTGATGTGAAGTATGTCATCACATATGTAGAACATCAAAGTTTGGAAACAGCACATTTCTAGTTTCCACTTGACAAGAGACAGTGAAGATGTGTACAATACAATGTGTTGTGTAAAATAACTCAAATAATGGTGTGCTCAGCAGTACAGGCAGGTTTGGCTGTCAGGTAAACCCAATGAGGCTGAAGAATAAAGACAGGCCTGGATAAATGGCTTAAAACACTGGAGTTGGAAGAGCCGAGCGGATTGAACCATTTAACTGATGCTTTGTCTCCTGTTGAAAGTGGGAAAAGACTGGCAACCAACAAACCCCCAGTGTGTCTGTGTGTTGGTTAGAGGTGGAGGAACATCAAATCTACCTGAGAAATCCTTTATACTGAAGACAAGCAATTCTATTAAACAAAGGCCCAATCAAAATGACTTATTAAATTCTGTAATTATAATATATTTAAATGTGATCCAACTCTCCGTAGTTGATAAGCATCCTTTACCTTTTTAAAATCAGGCAGCTTAACTTTACAAATAAGTATTACGTGTCCTAAATAGAATCAGTTTATCATAAACTATCAGTTGCGTTATCATCACAAGATTTTCTCAGCTGCCATTTTTGTATCAGAATAATCCATGCTGATGAATCAGAGACAAAGCCAGAAAGGCTGAAGTTCTGTGCCATATGCTGCCAATATCATTTCATCACCCAAACAGACAATAAGCTACAGTATATAAACAACACCCCTGACAGACTGATCTGGGAGTCTCTCTCTCTACTGCTGATGCAACAACAATGACAATTCATTTCTGTGTGAGCCAAACCTGCCATACAGAAAGCTGATTGTTTCATCTCAGAGCTGAAATGGAAGCTAAGCAGGGCAACATTATGCGTTACATAACATTAGGAGTTTTGGTATCTTTAATTATATATAAATATTTAATTAATAAAAAATAAAAAAAATGAAAAAAAAAGGCACGACCAGGTTGTCGTTGGCACAATTTCAAATCACCGGGACCCAGGCGCAGAGCTGTGGCCGTGGGAATCAGAAATTCAAAGTGTCTTGCTGTCCAAAGCTGCCATTTGTCTGCTATTTCATTATTAAATTCCCTTCCGAGACTTTTTATGCAAGATAGAACCACATAGAGCTCAAATATGGGCCTTTTTACGAAAATTGATGGCTAATTGCAAATGTGGTCCAACTGTGTCAGAGTTCAGAATCTCCACAGTCTGACGTGACAGCGGGCGGGTGCCTGCTGGGGTCGCTGGCTTGCTGCCCGGCATGTCCACCTTCACAGACCACGCTGTGAGCTGGCTGGAGCTCTATCAGGAGACTTGCGGACAAGAGGCGTTAATATTATCCATTATAAGATTAACTGGAACGTGTTTTTTGAAGTTATAAATTCTCCACAAGAGATTGCGGGCGTATTAATGCTCGCTGACCGTGTGTGTGTGTGTGTGTGTGTGTGTGTGTGTGTGTGTGTGTGTGTGTGTGTGTGTGTGTGTGTGTGTGTGTGTGTGTGTGTGTGTGACTCCAAACTTGTGTTGCTGTCATGTTGTCATGTGTCATGTCAAGGGGTCTGAGACTGAGAGCTACATGGAAAAACCAGGAATGATCCAGCAGAACAGATAAATGAAGAGGGTGCAGGATAACTGTGCTCTTAAATTCACAGAGCGTGGAAATCTTGTAAATTAAAAGTGGCGTGGGCCCAGAAATCCAGGCTTCTGGGAATCACTCACTGTCACTCTGACTCCAAATCACCACCAGCATTTCAGGCTTAAGCACCAGTAGCACACTCAGTCGGTGTAATTGGCAGCCTTGGGTTATTACAGCATGCACTACGGATAAACTGCACAAACAGGAGAAAACACAGCAGACTATTGTGAAAAACATAATACCTTATCATGGGGTCTGCTTGCGGAGTGATAAGGCCTGTGTGCCTAGCCTACGGGCTACTTCCACTCACTGCTTACAGTACAGCTGATACCCTATTAGCTGGCAAAACTAAATCCATCCTAAAACCCTGCCTTGCTACAGAGTGTGCCTGTGTTTTTTAATGTGTGTGTGTGTGTTTGTTGATTTAGCACATCATCCCAGGGTGTGTGTGTGAAACACATGATGTGCTAAATCAACAAGAAACATGCTGGCATTTACATAAGAACACCTTTGTCCCAGTGTAAAGCTCCAATTAACAAATCTCCAGCACACATTTAAGGAAAACACACCAATGGGGCATTGAAGCCATATAGATGGAAGTGCAAGCAGGTTTAGGTGAGCGATACCCCAGAGCCCCCCAGAGAGGGTCATACAGACAGTCCATCAATTGCCCTGCTACCCTGACCTGCCTCGGCTGTGTCAGGAGACTTAACAGACTTAACAGTGTGTCCAAAGCAGTACAGCAGAAGAAAGACCAGGGGGGACTCCCTGCTGAACACAACACACCAAGGTTCACCTCAAATTAAATGCGCTTTCATCAAATAGGCTCACAGTCTGGGAAATACTGAATTGGTTGGCTGCTTTGTCATGTTTAATAATTAACCCAAGATTATCTAGTTCAGCATAAACATTTCCTTTTTTGCCAGTAGCACACTGTTCATAACAATTATGCTAATTCTAGGCCATGCCAAATAATTTATCAAGGATTCCACTCCGGTTCCGTTTTTGCCAATGCAACCAAATGCAAGGGCTGTTTTTTTTAATTCAATCAATGGGTTTCTTAATCTTAAGACATAACGGGGCATTTTTGCATAAATAAATGTTGATTTTGCTACTCTGTCATATGAAAAGGTGGATACCAGTAGATATTGTCTGATATTATTTCTCATGTTTTCTTCTCACATGATCAACATTTACTGATCTCGATATTAGAAACGGTCATTTCCTATGAGCACAAAGTAAGCATTCCTTGATTGTGAAAAGAAATTAGGAAATAGATTTAAATGGAAAACTACTTATCACAAAATTACAGTGTGACCACGTTTACACTTGGTTTTTTAAAATGCGGTTTTAATAATCCAAACACAAGTGGACAGCTGAGACAAACTGCAGTTCACACCCGTGTCTATCATGAGTCTCCAGCTGACCATTTGTGTCATTACCGCTAGTAGTCAAAGGGCACTGCACACAGTTATTACGCCCACACTCTTGTCAGTGAGATATCGCTGTCAGCAGAATCCAAAACATCTCCTTCCATAGCCTAAATTGATAATAGATTTGCTGTTTGTCAAATGGGCAAATTATAGAGCGTTGGCGCCCTGTCACCAAAACAACAACAACCACCACATCCTGCCTCAATGATGTATTTTCCTGTTACAGCCTTGTCGAGGGCCATCAGGAAGCATTAGCCTTTATACTACAAAAGACACGTGGTCAAATGCATCTCAGACTACCTCTGCAAGTGGTTTGAGTGAGTGATCAGATCACAATGCGTCTCAGTTGTTTACAATTGTATTTATAAAAAAAAGTGTATGACGCAATAACAAAATAACAAGAACACAATAAAATAACTGTCATGTAAGTCATCAACAAAGTCATTATGTTGACCTAGGAAATCAATATTGTGTGATCAAGAAAAAAACCTGTTTGCTCACATCATATGCAGTATGTACTCCATCCCCAACAAGTCAGCCAGGCCTGTATACGTGCTGTACTCCGTAACTAGCATGACTATGTAAGGATGCGATACATATTACATTTTCACCAACTGTGATAAATTGCTTTAAAAATATCAGATAACTAAAGATGCTGTCAAAACACATTGTCAATAAAGTGAGAAATTATATACAGTATACACAAAGTTATCTTTACAAACAACACAAAGAGCTGTAGTATCTAATAAGTAAACTAAAACAGCTGTCAGATGATAACTAGTAAAGGAACTGATGCACATAATGCAAATGTGTTCATGTTTTTGTGGGAGACAACAGCACTAAATAAGTCTGCAGTTGTAATGAAATCAGAAGAGAAGCCCTCCTTGGGCAAACACTTATCCACGGTGGCTTTTTGTTAAGATGTGATGTTGTGGGATCTGGCTTTCTTTTCTTTTTCCCTACAGCAGAAGGCACATGAGCTGAATAGCATTTCTTGAAAACAAAACAAGCCCATATTTTCTTGTCTTTTCTTTCTCACGCTCGCTCGCTGACGCACACAGACACAGACACACACATTAGACACTGAATAAATAACACACAATTAGTCCCGCAAACCAAACTCCCCAGTCAAACTATGGATGTACTTTAAAGGAACTTCACCGATTATGGATTAATTAACAATCAATAGGCAATTCATTGTTTATTAATAAAACAAGTGTGTTTTTTATACAACTGGCATGGCCCATAGGAATATGAGCAATACATTAAAAATATCAACTTCAATTATAACAAAGTCTGTCATTTAAAATAAAGTGAATTAAGACTTTAGTCTTACTTGTTTTACGTAACATGAGCCTATGCTGTGTGACTGACATTATGCTCTTTCTTCACTGTAATAAACCCTTCAATTCAATTCTTAAATATTTCACTTCTAGATGAAAATTGTTTTTATACCTTATGAAAGGTGGAATGTCCCTTAGGAAGATCATGAGTTTTGTTTTGATGATTTTAGATAGTAATCCTTGTCCTGAACATGAGCATAGCAGCAGTGCCTATCTGACACACTGCTGGCTAAAGCACTAATGCTTAAATATCAGCAAACTCTGCTTAAAGTAGAGGTAAAAGGTGTATTCAACCCCTCGTCAGGTAGATGGATCAGTCCACAATTTATCTATTAATCATGTTCTGACATATATCCTGTTAATATAAAGAAAAAGCAAATTTGCTCATTATGTTTTCACAAGACTTTACCTTTATATTAATAGAGACTGAGACTGAGACCGGCGTGTTGTCATCATTTTAGCTCATATGTCTTTCAAGCCAAACTTTTGGCAATAAATGCGTTGCTTTAAATGCTGCCAGAGGGTGAATCTAACATTTTCTAATAAAACACACAAACCCTTTGGCAATAACATAATTATTCATCCTGGCATCATGCATAAAGCATTTATGGATTCATCCTCAGCAATGACATAAATGGCAACTATCCCATTTGCAGAATAACAAGGTGATGAATGACGAGCCTAAACCATTATCTACAAGCAGTTTTACACTCACACATACCCAACATAAGCACACAGCAGCACATAGCTCGAGACACTTGTAGTTTTCCCTTTACTATTTCACTATTGTCAGAAATTCCCAGAAAGAGCATTTGTCACAGGATTCATAGCTTTCAAATACCGTACTACGGTCATATTCGCTTCTTCCTCCTAAGCCCAGGCTTTCATGCTTTATAGTCCTGCCATGTAAACAAGAAAACTAGGTATAGCCTGTACTATCATACTCGTTAAAAGGAAACACAGTGTATAGACAGTAACTGAAGGACTACTAAATGCATGTCTACATAGGTGCATTAAATATCACTGTAGATTGCATCTACTACATAAACATATAGAGTGCTGTTTACTACCTGGACCCGATAACATCCTTTTAGGGCTTTCTAGACCTGCAGCGAACATCTTAATTCTCTTTCCATGCACATATTTTAGCTCAATTCATTAAAGAACATACTATGGAAGCCTCTTTAACTTGTCAATTATTATACCACAAGCGCTAAAGTGGCATGGAGCAGAGATTCCAGCCAGGAGAACTTCAGCAGTGTAAAGTGTGTACGAGGAAAGATTATACTATAGAAAAACTAATCCAATATTGAGAGAGATGTATACCTGAACACTAAATTCTGGGATTGAGCGTGAGTAAAAACTAAAACAGTAAACAGCTAAAAGTAATAAACAGTCAACTATTTGCTAGAAGTATAGCTGAATAATGAAATGTCTAGATTATGTAGTACAGATGCAAAATTTACCAACAGACCTAAGCATTAGTTTTACTGAATGACAACAGTATGGCTTTATTTAATATTGTTAAACAACATGCAGTTCAAAATCAATTCAAATGAACACATTTGGAATGATGTGTGGTGCAGATTAAGGGTGGGGGACTGTTGGGGTACATCAGACAGCACCCCAGTTTGGGAACCCCTGATTTAGTCAATGTGAAAGCTAAAACTACAAAGCTGTATTTAACAGGTTCTAGTTGGACATGCCTCGAATTTTGAATGCCACTTCCAAAAGCCAAATGTTTCCATCTGCTTCAAAAGTGATAAAACAAAGCAGACGGCCCAAAATCATCTTCACAGTGGATGCTTAACGTGAACATAACATGGCAAACTGGAAATCTGTATGTAGTGGGCCTGAGTGGCTCTCATCTGAAGCAGTTTCAGTCCACAGAAACCCTCTTACTGAGCATCTAGAGCAGTTAGCTCCACAGGCGAAGGCAGGGGGTGACATCATACAGAGACACAGCCATGGAGCCTTTAATTAGTATTTAAATATGAGTTGACCTGGAAGAGATGGAACTGCATCCTGCGCTACATAGCCAAGCCTGGAGAGGGAGAACCAAGGTGTTGTGAGCAAAGCAAATTGTTTGGTATTAGCTGCAATGATATATGCCAATTTTCTAAATATTGCAAAAAGCATGTGATTTTGGATTAAGGTCTGGCATTCAGGCTAGTGTAAACAATTATTTTTAAAAAGAACTGAAGCGTGCAGTTTTTGAGCAAAGCTTATCTGAGTGCAGGAATAGAAGCAGATGGAAATGGAAACAGGGGTAGGTTGGCTCGGTTTGAAAGAAGGATCAGAGAAGAGACGGGGATCAAAGGTTCAAAGCTGCAGGTAGAGATCTCAACACGCCTGTGTCCGTAAGTCCACACAGGCCCTGCAGTACAAAGACGTGCACGCACGCACGCACGCCCACCCACACACACAACCATTAGTATGCACTGAGAAGTTAAGCATGAAAAGAAAATCTGTCCAAATGCATCATCATAGGGCCATTACACACAAAAGAGAGAGTGCAACTCAGGCCACGGCTCTACTTCAGTGATGGCATTTTACAATCGGCCTCCACAAACATTTATCTTTTCCCCCTCACATCTGTCACTGGAACATTCCAGAATAAAAACAAAGATGAATTGGAAAAGAAAATGGCCTGGGCTCTGCGAGCTGGTGGCACGCCGACCAGGAAAATGTATTTTCCTTAACTGAAGGAAGTTAATTATACGAGGATGAGGATGTGATTTGCCTCTGTGCCAATACTTGGATAAGGATACACACACTGATGTTGTTTTAGAACTGTGTGTGTCAGGGAGACTTAGGTCTTAAAGAGGGGGAACCATTAATCTAATATTCTTTAGCCTCTCCATGCAACAACTCTTAACACTGCTGCTGCTTGTTGCACATTTCTAGCCTGGTCCTACCAGACTCTGGTCCATCAGCCTGGTCCTACCAGACTCTGGTCCATCAGCCTGGTCCTACCAGACTCTGGTCCATCAGCCCGGTCCTACCAGTCTACAACAGACTGAATGGCCTTGCCCAGTCTTTCTCCGCCACCATTAGTAAGTCACTCCCTCTGTTCGCTGATTGGACTGCCAAATATTTGGTCGGAGAAAACTCGCAAATATACCGCAAACCCAGATGTAGTACTGAAGAAAAACAAAAATTGAGTGGAGGTACGTAGGAGGGCAGAGCTAGGCTATCACATCTTCCCTACTGTCGAGCTATTTGTACTGCCTGAGTTCATACCAATGCACCGGTGTCAGTTTCTTCCTTAACGAGTAAGTCGTCGGTGTTGGACATGTGACTCAAGTGCTTATGAGCTGAACCGTGCATCATGACATTAATCAAAAACTTTACACTTTACATATTATATGCACGTTGTTTCTCGATATGGTGTACTGGGTTACATATATGTACCGGTATACATGTACATGTATGTACAAATAAGAACATTTAAATAACAGCTCTTTTAGCTATAAACCATGACTGCTTCTTTTCTTTCCTGACTTTTTTCTTCTTCAGATCAAGTTTAATAAAACTGTTCATTTCTGTTTTCCCAGCTGTTATATCTGCCTAAATGTGTCTGTAAACGCCTCAGATCTTAAAAGGCGTACTGGGTGGATTACCACCTGGGTTCCATGGCCTGTAACTCTGTGCAGTTAGAGTCCAATCATCCTGGATACATGTTAGTGACAGATGGAAAGGCTGTCAAAGCACCAACTGACAAATCTGCTTGGAAAGATAATGTCTGTGTTGTAAAGCGTGTAACATGGCACCACAATACAGACAACTTTTATGAATTAATCTGCATCTGTGGTTAGAGTGCCACCAGCCCAGGCAAAGGACCAGTACAATAGACTAGCTCCTTGAGAAGTGGATGATACAGCTGAATGGTAGAAACCAACAAGGCTTTAAACAGGGCCCTGGCTCAGTTTGTGTCCCAATGAAAGACCTCATCTTCTGAAAATGACTGCAAACTTACTGAGGAATGATTACTGAATTTGATGAGTATCTACATGTTAGTGAACACATCCAGAACAACAGAGATATGATCTAATCTGGTGTGGAGGGTTTAACATCCAGAGATGACATCTTATTCAATTAATGTGTCAGTCACAGGGATATTAATGCCTACCATACATCACTCTCTGACACCTCCAAAATGCAGCCAAATGAATATCTGCCATGACTGCCAGGAGAATGGAATAAATACATGTAGAAAGTGGAAAATTAATTAAAAGCCTGGAAAAGTGGTATAATTCACTAGAAAAAAATATCTGCCAAGGCAGTGTGGCACAAGTAGAGCGGTCAAGAAAAAGAAAAAGCTCTCTCTGAAAGTGTCCTTGTTCATCAACCGGCATTCTTGCAAGAACAAAGCTGTAAGAAAATGTGGCTTGATACCTATGTGTCTTAATTGTTTGAAATGTCATTTTTCCCTAGTCCTTTGGAAACAAGATGTCAATACATTTGATTTCACATTAGCCTCTTTCTTACAATGAAGTACCAATCAATGTGTTCTTCTCTGCCTGCACTTACAAGTCCTCCTCCAGACAGACTTCTGAGGGCTGTGCCAAAGAAAATCAATTGTTTTTGAAATGCTGGCAAGCCAACAGCCTCATCCTACGTACGGCATCCAAGAGGAGAAAAATGCCAGACTGTTAAACTGCAATTCATCATCTTCATTTGGCCATATACAAGAGGAATACCCTTTGTTGACATAATTTCTGCAGTTGATCCTCTCAGCTCAGGCCGGGGACCTGTCCTTTAACTCCTGTCCCACTTTAAATGTCAATAGCCATTAATTAGCTAGCTGTTATTTGTTATTGGAAGGTCTGACAACTTATCAATGAACCTGTTATCATTTTGTTGAACTGCTCGCTCCATTCAACATCCAGCCTCAACCCACACACACACACGCACTGACAACTCAATCCATAAACTATGATGCTCCACCGTGCCCCGGTTTGAACATGTCACATCTGCAAGGCCAGTAGGGGTGGGACAGATGGATGTGAAGCTGGTGCCTAAAATTAAAAAAACTGATATCTGCAGCACAAAACATAAATAGAAATTGGCACAGGCTTGGGATTTCCACAGCTTTTATGAAAACATTTCTCCTCCAGCAGACACATGGTTATACAGTACATATCCCTGTTATGGACACTTTGTCAGTGTGATGTAAAGCCTGCCAGGAAAAGCATTAAAGCTCTTTGTAATTGATTGACAATCTCCTCACTCAGCTAGTATGGTCTGCTGTTTTGTGCACTTAGGCATGACATGTCAAATCCAGTCCTTCTGTGCAACCTGATGCAATTTCTTACAACAGCCAAAAACTGGTTTGGTACTTCTTTTTTTCTGTCCCGATCTAAGCTGCAAAAGGAGGTAATTTTCCCGGGGAAACTAAACTCTATTGGCTAAGACTATTGGTAACTGTTTCAGTGTACAACTAATACACTGCTGCTGATGGTCCACACGTTCCCCTAGCCTATCCCCTACCTACTTCAGTCATTTATAACATAGTATGTATATGCATGCATAAATCTGTAATCAATAATGGTTACTGACAAGTGACAATTAAAATTTTGTTAGTGATCATTTTTCTTTAGTATTCCAAGTAATAACTAAAACTGCAAGAAGTTATGACGGGGTCCAAGCCTCATCACACCAGTCGCCCCGACGCGAGTTGACCCTGGCAACCCGGGGAGCTCGCGAAAGCGGAACCCAAAGTGTAACAGTGGGGAGGCAAACGTCAGGAAATAAAGAGGCGTGAGCCACAAGGTCGCCGGTACAGTGCCGTTGCAAATATCCCAGAGCCCCAAAGGATTTTTGACCAACACTGATCTGTCTGATTTTATTTTCTATTTAAAAAAAAACTGGGCTATTGGAATATTTGTGCTGCACTGAGGTCACTTGAATGTTAAAATGGTCATAGGACCATAAAGACAAATAGATAAATAAAAAGGAACATGAATCTCACAGATATAATTTTTTTTAGATTTTTTGGGGCATTTTAGGCCTTTAATGACAGGACAGCTTAAGAAGTGAAAGGGGGGGGGAGGGGGATAAGATGCACCAAATGGCAAAGTAGTAAACCTCCTCTAAATATGGGTGCCTGCTCTACCAGCTGAGCAATCCGGGCAACCCACAGATGTATGTTGATATCACACACACACAGCAATGACTTTAGCGCCCCCTACAGGCCGATCTATGCCAAATTTGGTACTCCCTCACTTTCCCCTTTCATATCTTCACCTGTACTGTCAAAATAAAGGCCTAAAATGCCCAAAAAATAAACTTTAAAATGTGCATACTCTGATGTAACAAAATTCTTTTACTAACTTTTGGTCAGGTCCATCTGGAGATGCTATGTGCCAGGTTTCGTGCAGATCGGTTGCAAGGCGAAGGAGTTCAAAACAGTTGGTTTTATGCATTGATATGGCAAAAACCTTTAGGCAGAATGGGCGTGGCATATATCAAGTGACTCAGCTTGATTCAGTGAACACGTGGATGTAAGGTTTTTTTAATGTGAGATGTGTAATGTGGGAGTTAAAGGCAAAAACACAGTACAGCACCACCTAGTAATTTTTGGTACGTGAGGTCCATGATGTACATCTATTCTGTAAATTTAAAGCTGTTCACATTAGTGTTAGTGGTGAATCCAAACGTGGGGCCCATAGGCCAAGCCCACTTTGACCAATCAGTACCCCACTGTAAGGGGCGTCTCAGGAGTGGCGTACCCTTCAAATTTCGTCAAAATCTGATGAGCAGTTCATGAGATATAAACTTTTTGTATTTGTTGCACCCCCTAGTGGCCAATCTTTGTAAAATGCGTGGGGGCCCTTCAGAAGTTCACATTTTGTGCTGTGCTGCCCCTTAAGTGGACGTTACACCCCCCCCTTACGTGCAACAGCGGTCTCGAGCGAGACAGGAAAGGCGTTACCATGGAACGCCCCTCATCGGACTAACTTTGTGGACACTACTGTGTGCGTGCATCAATAAGTAAGTCTGATAGCGATGTTATGTAGGATTTATGATTGTACGTTAACAACAGTAGGCTAATTCACGAGGGTGCTATTACATGTGTGAGCTAATATGGTGCATCTGTCCATGTGCGCTGCAAGATTTATGTTTCTGTTTATGAAATGTGTTATTCAGTGCAAATATAACCCATAATGTAGTTTAATCTCAGTAATGATGGTATATTAGGTTATTACTGTTGCTCTGTTAAAGGCAAACGTTCCTCTGTACTGTTGTTACGCAGATCAAGGAGATCTGATTGAGGCTAGACTTTACAGCGCCTGAGGTCCTTGTGGAGTTTTGGACCAGTTCTGAAAATGGCACACCCCCAACATGTACGGTTTAGGCTGTAGCGGGAGTTTTACAAAAAAAAAAATAGGGTTCCACAACCCTCGGGCTTGGACCCCTAAAAAGAACGAAAGAAAGATGAATTCTACACTGCAGGCCCCAAATTGCTTGTGTCAGGTCTACACGTCTATCCCAATACTAGGCTGCTCTCCCAGTCTCGCCCATATGTGGTGTTATGCACTTATGTGCCCAGTGCCATGCTGTACACTGTTTGTGCATTAGGTGAATCCATTGTCTTCTGTTTTTATGGTGTGTAACAAATTAAGTCAGAGGGGAAAGATGTTTAGAGAAACAACAAAACCTGCAGGAGCTCAGTGGGGCATTGGGAATTCAGAAGTCTTTCCAGACCTTTAAAGGCAAAAACAGTCTAAAACAGACACTGCAAATGTGCTAATTTACACAGTGCTGCTTTTGTGCTGTTCATGGTATTATCACAGGCAGTCAATCATGTAATAGACTGCGGTTAACGTGCTGAGCAGGAAGATAAGGTGTTGTTATTCTAGTAAAAAACAGTCTAGCCTTTAGGCACAATGTTGAACAGCAGTGAAGGTTGGAAAGGCAAAAAGTGTGATTGGACCGGAGCCCGATCAAGCCTGTATTAGGCAATAGATGCAGGTTGAGGAGAATTTGTCTGTGCATGCGTGTGTGTGTCTGTAAAAACAGAAACATCAGAGACTACTGTCTATTGGGAAATAATGAGCAACATTTTAAAATCAAGTATGGTCAGCAGGGGCATGCTGAGGTTAGTTACACCTTTTAAGTGAAATGGGTGAAACAGCAAAGATTTTAGAGGAGAAGGCACTCAATAATTTAGTAATTTCTTCCAGCGCTTTAATAGGTTGCTGCTCAGGCCTCTCTCAAGAAAATCGGTCTCAAACCAACTCCATTAAAAAGGACAGCTGCTGCTGTGTACTTTGATCTCAGTGCAGTGAATGAACACTCCTCAATACTTCTTTGTAATGTCTTGTACAATTTAAAGCGAAAGGGTTTAGGCTTGGGAAAATGAGCACACTGAGCTCAAATTCAGAGACAAAACTAGAATAACTTCCTGGCAGTTGTAAGCCTCCGCCAACCAGTCAAGTTGCAGTTTATATCTGCGTCTGTCCAGACTCATATAGTGAGGATTATGAAGGAATTTAATAAAAGCAAAATAGAAGTTATCACTAAATTGACATGCAAGTGTTTCCATGAATTACTACCTAGACTGTGGCGGCCCCCATTTTTACATTTAGAAATCATAAATAGAAAATATGTCTAATGTTTTTCAACAGTGATCAAATTATCAGCAATTAAAAAAATAATGAAGCCAAGAAGCAGGTGTGGACGGGCCGTTGGCACACGAGCCGTTCCTGGACCTGAGCCTGCTCTGACTATCTACAAGTAAGAATGAAGTGGTCAATTGTAGAATACTTTTACAGTGCCCTAACACTACAGTATTACACTAATAATCTCAAAATAATTTCATAGTATGTGCTCTGTACATTAAATCAGCAATGCTAGAAGAAACTACACAGCATGAAACTACATGGTGCTTCTCCACTCAAAAGAATATCCAAATGCCTTAGAGCTATAAACAGCTTTATGATCATAGTCCATTTATTCACTGTTAAACATTATTTACTATTATTCTGTAGCGTTACTTTGTGCTATCATTTTCAACTCAATTCTATATGAGTAGGAATCACCTAATTGATTTCTAATGGTTTCAACAGTTCAAGGGATATATAGCAGAAAGTTTTCCTTAGTCATGATCGCAGAAATTACAGCTAGGATGGTGGATTTTACTAAGGTCTTGTTTAAAATTACACATGCATTAGCTTACACAGTGTGTATTTTAGAAGCACATCCTGTATTCTGCATGAGTGGAAAGCAAATAATGGTTATGTTGAGACTTGGTTGTAGGTCAAGACAGTCTGATGCTGATCAGAAAGAGAGCAGTAATGTGCTCTCTAATGGTCATGTTTTATTCTAACAGCAGCTTCCTATTCAGCTGCTCTCAACAACTGCTGGGCAAGTTCACTCCAAACTGCAACAACCAGCAAACAGCCCAGCAATCAAGACAACAATATGTTGTAGAACATCTACCAAAAAATACTTATCTAAAGAGCCTCATCATGAACACTTGAGCCCCGAGACTGAAAAAGAGAAATGCAAAGCTAACATATGAGGATGCACATGGCACACACAGGCCTGGGAGCAGTGTTACTCCAGCACGGGGTGACAGATGGAGAGGACTAGCATATACCTCCAGGGTCTGACCTCATCAGAATTTAACTTTACCCAGACCGAATAAGAGGCTGGTGTGTACTTGTGCATAGTTCCATATATAGTCTTTTAACCGTGTCAGGTAATAAAACAGTCAACACAGCTCTCTATTGTAAATAAAGGGTTGTAAATGTACCTTAATATTACATACAAGAGAGATGTAACTGACATATAATTAATATAATAATAGACTGGAAAAGTACAGGATAAGATATTGAATTAAAAATTATTTAAGCTATGGAGGCAGTGAAATGCAAAAAAAGCTCTGACAAGTCTGATCTATTACTGAAGATTAAAGAGAAGACAAATCATTTCCCAACTACTTTGTAAAATTGTATTGTAGACTGTACATTATTCTGTTATAAAGCTCTTCAATGAATGGTCATCTTGCAGTCCGTACAGGGGGGGCAAACAAGTGTTTCAAGATTTATTAAACCTGGCAATTTTTACTTATTTCTGTCTTAATCAGCAGCTTTCTAATTACCCCTCAGTCATCATTTTAACACTGTCATATCAGAGAGCTGCCATTTAAAATATGCCTTCTACCGTTGGCTTGTGAACAACTTAATGAAAAGTAAGTGGGGGGGTCAAGTGGCTGGCTCAGGGGCACTTCAGAGGTAATAACTGGGCTGGGATTTCATTCTTATTCCAGGCCTACATTTCCAAGACTGATCCAGACATTTAAACCACTGACCTTTTAATCACAAGCCTGACTCTTTAGCCTTCAGGATGCCACAGCACTGTTTGATGTCCCTGCATTGGCACCTAGTTATCTTAAACCACCAGACAAGCCAGTTTGACACGTTATAAACAGTGGATGTATGCTGCTCTCTTTTGAGCCGACTGCCAATTATTAAATGTGTCAATCGACAGAAAATTGCTCTGAAACTATTTACAAGGAAAGATTAATCACAATTTTTCAAGTAAAAATGCCAAGCCGTACTCGGATTCTAGCTGCTCCAACGTGAGAACTTGCTACTTTTCTCTATTTCATATAATTGTAAATTAAATACCTTTGAGTTTGGGGCTGTTCACTGGACAAAACAAGACATCTGAAGACATCCCCTTGTAATTTAACATTATTATCTGCGATTTCATAGATCAAACAATTTGTTAATCAAGGAAATAATCAGCAGACTAATGAAGCATAGAGGCCAGCATGGTCCTTGGAACCACATGAAAGTGAACACACTTTACTGTACTGCAACACGGTGGAACATGGTCACAGCCCAGATCTAACTTTCACTGATTGTGTGTGTACAGAAATATGAATCATTACATTTGGGACACTAGGCAACAAACTGCTATTTTTAAAGCTCTCCAACAACTGTAAGCACTAATACAATGCAATATTGCCATCTCCCTTCACTTCTAGATGTGTAAGATGATACTGTATGTTTAAGTTCTGTCACAATCTCACAAAAACACTCATGTGTGTACGCATTTGCACTCACACACAAGCAAGTGGAATTTATTTTTCTCTTGCTCGTACTTGAACTCTGCATTTGTATTACTCAGTAAACCACTTTGTGACAAGATTGGTTTGTAAGTAGTGCCTTCTAAATCACTGATTTAATATTCATGTAATTTGATACTGCAATATTTTGATTCATTAGTCTGTTTTTCATTCCGCTGACTGCAGTAAAAGGCTGAAACAATTTTGATTAAAGGTAATGAAATGTCTAAATACGTACTACAATATACATAAAATTGTAAATCTGTTCTAATCAGGTTTTGGGAGGCAACCGTATTATTTCCACTTTCATTTGAATTTATAAAATGTTATTATTTGACAGAACATATAATGCATGTTTTGATTAAATAATGACTAAAATATTTTAGCGCCAGTCAAACATGTACTGACAGTGAGTAGGGATTACTTTTATATTATGTAATATTAGACTCATGTAAGTCAAATGACACTTCATTGCTTGTATTTGCGGCTCTTAAGAATGTTATTTTGATTTACACTGTAGAGATTATGATTACGAAACGGCAAACAGAGCTCAACACTGAAAATGAATTGATTAAAATCAATCTATCTTCTAAGCTTAATTATTTTACTCAAGAGCTATTCACTTAAAAACTCGACTGGATTTCTGAGTCGTCATCTAATAGACACACTCACACTGAACAGCCGTGCTTTAGCAGAAAACGGAAAGAACAAGAAAGAGAAAGGACGTGAATATAGTCATTCTGAATAACATGACACTGTTGAGTTGTGAAAGGTGTTGATCTGACTAACACCGGGATACAAGGTCGATTATGATTACGAAACGGCAAACAGAGCTCAACACTGAAAATGAATTGATTAAAATCAATCTATCTTCTAAGCTTAATTATTTTACTCAAGAGCTATTCACTTAAAAACTCGACTGGATTTCTGAGTCGTCATCTAATAGACACACTCACACTGAACAGCCGTGCTTTAGCAGAAAACGGAAAGAACAAGAAAGAGAAAGGACGTGAATATAGTCATTCTGAATAACATGACACTGTTGAGTTGTGAAAGGTGTTGATCTGACTAACACCGGGATACAGGGAGGACAAGTGGTACTGCACATATCCTTGAGATGGGTGACGCCAGCCAACAAGAGATAGGTTTCACACTGCATATATTAGAAAGTGCAAGTCAGGTTGGGAGCCTGGCCTTGTGAAGATACAAACTATTTTCACAGTGTCTCCTGTTGAATCCAGATCAAGGTACACATAATAATAAAGAGTAGCTAGAAAATGTATGGTGAAATATTTCATGCAAAATTAACAGTTGTGCTTTGGTAATATCTCCTGTGAAATTAACAATGCCTTATAGCCACAAAAACTCCAGACAATTTAAAAGAAACACCTGAAATAAGGAGTGAAAACATGGTTTGACGAGTAGGAAAGAGTACGCAAAGAGCAGGAAAATGATTTGAATCACATGGTACAGTCCGTCGCAGTCACCTAATGAACACCTGCAGGAGAGTTTGGACCGATGTGTTAGACAGCGCTCTCCACTAGCATATTCCACGCCAACAAACTTAAAGCACTTGTAACAGCTGTTCTGAAGGCCAGCGCCTTACTAAAACACTTTTCATTCCATGAACCCATGTCACCCATCTGTAAGTTACCATTATAGAACAATATGGCAGTTGTGCTATATAAAATGCTCGCTGGTGTAAATCATAATTCAGAACTATGTTGTTGGAAGGCAGCCTGGGCCCAGTTTGCAGTCCAAAGAAAATGGATAGCCAGTGCACAATAAATGACTCCCACTCTGAATAAACTGTTGTAACATTGATCAAATTGCTCTTTTACTCTGAAGCGTACAGAGGCACAACAGCCACTACAGCCAGAGCTGAACATCCCTCTTCTGGTGGACGGCTTTGCAGAGCAGTACACACAACAGCAGCAGCCTCTCAGTGACACAGATAGTAATCTCTGGCTGCAGCGCTACATCTGTTTAAGTCCAGCTCACACAACAGCCAAATATGCAGACGGGAGCCAAAACGCTGGGCCAGCCCAGTCAGAGAGCCACACAATGATAAACACATCTTTACACACACACACACACACACATCTGTGTACACACACACACACACACACACACACACACACACACACACACACACACACACACACACACACACACACACACACACACACACACACACACACACACACACACACACACACACACACACACACACACACACACACACACACACACACACACACACACACACACACACACACACACACACACACACACACACACACACACACACACACACACACACACACACACACACACACACACACACACACACACACACACACACACACACACACACACACACACACACACACACACACACACACACACACACACACACACACACACACACACACACGGAGCTGAAAGCGCTACCCTTACGGTGTACTCACCTCCAGAGCTTCCAGGGTCACAAAGCCCGTGATGGAGAATCCGTCGATGATGTCCTCTTCAGCAGAAGTAGACTCCTTTCGCTTTCTTCGCGGGGGTCGAGGGCGTGATGAGGAGGGCTCCCTGTCGCCCTCCCTCTCTGAGTCGGAGGAGAAGCAAGAGACGGAGCCCTTGACATGGTTGTTCCTTATCCCATTTGATCTGCGGTCCCGATCCCTCACTGACCTTGACTTCCTCTTCTTGCGGAGGCCACTGGATCGAGGGCCATCCATGTCCTTCATGGGAAACATCCAGATAAACCCACTTCTTACAGAGAATCACACCCTTCAAGGGTCAAACACCGGCACTGCTTGACCTCCACTTGTGTAAAAATCCCCGAGGAGAATCTCCGCAATATCCAAGCGAACGTTCTTAATCTATTAGATCCAAGGTAACCATGTAATTTCCAACAGATTAAACCTTTTTTTGGAAACGCAAAACTGCATCGAGTCACTGAACCAAGCTTGGATTCCAGGCAAAGATCCACACAGGCAGTCCATCAAATCCTACGACAAGAGGTGTAAAATGATCTATTAAACACGTTGCCACCAAGCTGTCAATTCTGCCAGAGGAAGGGCTTTTCAAGTTAAAGCAAATATCTGCTCTGTGAACATGTCCCGCCACGGTGCGTTGAGCAGGTAACGCCACATCTTTCTTCTCCAGGAACCTACTCCTCTTACCCAAGGTCAGCAAAGTCCCTCCTGCAAGATGAAGACACACAGAGAGAAAGAGCACGCATTTGCAATATGTTCATTCAGCAAGTTCAACTTTGCATTTAGTAAATGAGCTTTGAGTTTCCAAAAGGTGCAGTACACCATACAGAAGTATGGCTGTTCCATTCTACATAACATAAGAAAAATGTTTCATTTGTGTGGATACAGTCACATCTGCTAAGCATAATGTGTTTTCTTACCCTGCCCGATCATTAAGCCCTGAGTCGAGTTGATAATGTATTGTAAGTGCTCTTTTACTAGTGCCTCTGAAGCTTTGGGCAAGCTTGTACCAAAAACTCTTTTTAATAATTAAATTTCTTTAATAAATTATGTGACGGAATGTCTACTTTGCTACTTGTTGTCTTAAGCCTTTCAACATGTAAGTGTTGTTGTTTTTGGCACTCTCTGCTAATTTTAAGTAACATACAGAGAATATGTATATCTGTTCAAATGGGAATACTAAGTGTGACAATGTACCAGTTACAGAGTACACTGGCCCTATTAGAATAATTAAACAGATTGTTCTTGAGCCTGAAATAAAGCCTTAATTAATTAAAATGTATTAAGAAAATCGACTTTGCGTTTGCTAAATACATTCATTTATAAAAAAAAAAAAAAAGGTACAGTACATTTCAGTGGCATTCACATTCCATTAGCTGTCTAAATTTACAAATTCATTGTATTCTTTTAAAATATAACCTTGACTTAATATCTCACTTACATATTCCACAAATCAAAACCAGCAATATTTATATTTCTTTCATAAATGAAGGCAGGTCTAATTGAACAGGTTTTACACACACTGTAAAGAAATCAAGACAAATGTCAAGACCTTTGATAATGCCATCCTGCACTTCACTATGTACTTGAGCATGGCATACCTTCACTGTCTGACACTGAAGGCATCTGGCTGCTTTATGATATTAGGATGCAACATTCAACAGCTTGCAGTCTTACTCTGGATCATTCTCAAAGCCTAGCCTACAGTCTAGGCCTAAAGCCACTGAAAGTCACTCTGGCATTGTAGTCTAAAACATATGGCTTCTCTAGGTGTTCAGAATATTAATTCTTAGCCATTACATCATAGAAATTGTATTCCATGTGGAAGAAAACTGAATCAACAACTGCAATTTTTTTTACCAAGCATTTCTCTGAAAAACCCATGCCTTCAAATGCTGGTGGACATTTCAAACACTGTTTCTGCATCACCACACCAACAAAAAGCAATTTGCCACAGTCACCCACCATCTTCAACTTTACATTGTCTCCTTGGACACAGGTTGTCATGTACTGTAGTATCATATGGATTCTGCAGCACACATGTAGTCCCCCAAATGATCTACTACACCTTGCAATTGTTTTTAACATGCATTTACAGGTGAAATGGCTATTAATTATATGGATAGATAACAAAGGCACATCCAAACAAGGCAACTATGCAGCAAGCATTCAAAAATATCCCATCCAAACATATGTTCTGCCTTCTAAAATCCCCAAAAAGGTAAATCAACCTTTACTGTAATAACAGTCCTAAACCTTTACACCAAGCATTATGCCTTTAACCTGATGCCCCATGCCAACACACACACACACACACACACACACACACACACACACACACACACACACAGCACTATTAGCGCCCAAAATATCGCTTATTAAAAAAAAATACAACTATATTTTAGCACTCGCCCTGTCTTTTGTAGCTCAATAAAAGACTATGTCCCTTGTCTTTGCTCCCAGTCCCTTTTTGTCTGCCTGTGCTGTCAGTAGAGGTCTCAGGCTCTGAATCCAGTCCAGCCCACAACAGCAGCAGCGGACTGGCACTGCCTCCTGCTCCGGCTCTCCAAGCTTCATTTTCCACTGTAAGACACAACAAAAGCAAGCCTCTCTCTCTCTTTTTTTTTTTTTTTGCTCCAAGACACGTCATGCAAAACGAAGAAATGCAAACCCTTGCGAGTGGGGAGGGGCCGTCCGGACAAGTTGCCGGCCTTCGGTCACTATTAAAAGATAACGCACAAGAAGATTTGGAGCTGACAAAATAAATCCCGCAAAGGAAAACCATAAGGTATCTCCTCTCTCTCCAGATCCGAGCTTCAGGATCCCGGAGAAGGGGGACCGGGGCGCAGTGATACGGCGATGCCGCAGTGCCGCTTTACAGGCTGCACGCTTCCTCCTCGGCGCAAATAGTGCTGTCTCTGGACATCCGCCAGGCTCCGAGTTACATTAAATAATCCAATGTAGGGGATATAACGTGGAACACAGCGGAACCTAAGCCAGACAAACACATTCTGCACTCCTTTTTTACCTTACTAATCAATTTCAAACGCATGCTTTGTGTATTGCATTTGTATGGCAAAACCAATCATTTTGAATACAAGTGTACAAGAATAAGTGATAAGTTTGTGTATGAGAAGGCAACGCTAGCTGTGGTGGTTGGTCGTTACTTAATAGACCTCGGCTGTATCAGAAAAGCTGATTAAAAGTAGGTATTTAGCATTAATTAGCCTACTGAAACTATAGTTTCAGTAGGCTAATTAATGCTAAACAGGAATTTTTAAAAGTATGCTAATAACACCTACAAAGCTGTTGAATATGCTGCATTAAACTGGTGAATAATTATGTTTTGAAGAAGGCAACAAGTGAGTAAAAGCACGCCTTTTATTGACATGTGTTCAGGGATTCAGTTCGCCAGCGTAGTCAGTTATTCTCCAAGTCATTTAGTCAAATCGAATACGTCACATGAGCCTCTGGAGGCTAATGCGTTAGCTAGCTCAGGTGGCTGCTTCAGGGACACCTGGGGCCAACCAACACGTCTCTCCCTTCAACAGACACTCAGAGAAACCTGACCTAACAGTACTGTAGCAATGAATAATGAAGCTCTAAATAAGCAAAGTATATTTTCGGTGTATGTACAGTCAACTATTTACCTTAGAAAGCCGCTTCTCTGCGTTGTTGGTAGGCTATCAAACCCTTGCAATCAGTCAATTAGTTGCACCTGGGGGGGTTCCGCGTGGCACTGTGTGTTAGCAGGGTCTGACACATTGTAACATTGTAACTCTATACTGTGGTACAAGTGCTATTCTTGCTGGATACAGTGACTGGTAAAAAAAATATATATATTATATTTGAGCAAACAGTTATGGTTCCTTAGCTGATCCATGCCTGCTGCATAATTTATTGTGTTGATATGGTGTTGCCCTTGAAAGACAAACATGATTATGTAAGAGTGCAGCTACAAAATCCATAGAATAGTTCACACCATCATAATGAGCTGCTGGGCTTGGTGATCAGACACAAAAAAAAAAGAAGCTATTTAAAGACACATTTGGCCCTTGGAAGATGGGATAAGCATTTTTCCTGACATTTCACAATCTTAACGATTAATTGAAAAATAGTTGTGAGATTAATTGATGATAAAAGATAATCCGTTTGCGGCCATGCATATTTAGTTTCACAGTACATATAGCATGGGCTGTGTCATTAGTGCTGCCTTGTGGCAGATGTCACACCAGCTTTACACATATTGATTTTTATGTCCATGAATGCCCAAGGAATGAGCATTAACAACAATTTGAACAAAACCATGTGAATTTGTATGGTAGTAGTGGCATTACTGATCGTATGACTCAGTGGGTGAAAGAGAACGGCACTTAATAATAGCTTGTTGAGCATACAGTTACTGCATTGCCACAGCCTCATAACACTGATCAAATTTAAAGGAGTGAAAAATGATGGTGTCACACCTCTCATGAACAGGAGTCAGTGATTGTCTCAGCATGCCAATGAATGGGTCCTCTGCGAACAGGGGACCATGGGTGGGCTGTGTATTTTTAGCCTCGTTTAATGATGCAGAGGCTGAGTGGTGTGGCTCAGAGCTTGCTGAAGTGCTTTAATTCCCAGGCCCCGGTGGAACACGGACCCCACCGGCCTCTAAGAATAATGCCAGGGGATACACATGCACTTGACCCTGTCTCATCTTCCAGGAGGAGTGTCCTTGTGACAAAGTGGCATGGCCGGGGAGAGACGAGAGCAAAGCAGCTCATTCAGCTCTCCCAGCCACCACTCATTAGGTAGGGGAAGACAAATGTGCCGCCGTCCCCTCCCCTCTCCCTCACCATAATCAGCTTTAATTACACATTCGCCCTACTGTAACTTTCTCTGCCTCCACAACTTCCTTTATTGTCACACAACTCTCTGGATCTGGGGATCTGAGAAACTGAAAACGGGACTGGCATTTTGGCTACAAGAGAAACATGATTTCTAACATATTTACTGGCAGCACCAGTCTTGCATTTAGCACTTTGAATAATGATGACAGTGAAGCGGCCAGTACCTTCCAGCCTCCACAACTTTCAGAACAACAAAGGGGTCAAAGCTAATCCCTTCCACATGTGGCTTTTCCAACCTGCTATAATAATGCTCCATTGACCCCCATCTGTGACTGGGGTTATAGCTTTCAACGATGAAAAACAGAAACTGTGAAGACTAGAGAAAAAAAGACGTGAAGAACAAATACAGCATGTTTGCTGGAGTTACTAATGCGGTCAATAATACACTTACCAACGTTTTTACCCCCAATTATCCAAAAAGTCTTATCAGGCTTTCATAAAGATTGAAACTTTTTTATGTTGCATGTATTTTCCACATACCATGCAAGCCTGAAGAGAGCTCATAATGGGATGAAGCCTTTGGGAGAAGTCAATCGCAGGCCAGCCATTCTGCAACTGTTGTTACCCTGGAAAGAAAATAAATGCACGTCTCCTGTTACAGTATTTATTTATCTCTATTTGCCAAGTCAGAACACAACACTCCCTCTCTTCCTCTAACTCAGCAGATGGTTGGTAATTAGAGAATCAGATTCACAAAATAGAAACATACACATACGCAATATTATCTCACACCTGCCTGTTAACATCCTTTACCTTTATCTTATTTGTGTTCATCTTCATCATTATTATCTCTACTTGACAGGAGGGAGACTCAAGTGGGATGTAATGACACTATGAGTGTAATGCAAGTTGAATTGCTGGGTACTTAGAGCTACAAAGAGATTCTCAATACAAGAATGAGCTCAATTTCCTCCCCCTACAGGTTTGCCTACAAGCCCTATAATAGCCCTTATTACTAGCACTGTGAGTGCAGAACAATAGTCCTCCTTACTAAGATATTCCCCTCTGTAGCTGTGCAGCGTTATAGTCACCTTGTTCTTTCCTATTATATTATCTTGGCAAATATGATTTCTCGATGCTATTAATCAAAGATATAGTAGGGACTGCAGTTGCTCGAACACATGTGGGAGGTTTAATATTCATCAACACGTGGTAAATACCCTTAAAGTGCATGTTAATACATGACAAGCACATGGCATATTCACTACTAAATTGTGGCACCGACCCCGTTCCAGAGCTGACCTAAATTATGAATAGTGTCAACATGTCCCCACTGTCAGATTAAAGAAAGAAGCAGCATATACAGCGCTACAGAATGATGGGAGAATACATTTCACTGAAGAGATGAAACTGTCCTCAGCGCATAGATGTGAATTCCAGTGATTAATCATATAAGATCAAAATGACTGAGGCTTGTACCTGTAATAATGACAGCGTGGACTGAAAAAACTCACTGGTCTTAATATATGGGGGCTGTCAAAAATCCTCTTAGCTCATGGTTCTTCCACTGGCTCACAACATCAGTCACTGGTAACTATCTGAGTTTCAGATAAGACTCACATTTTCCATCAGAGAAATGAGGAACGGACATTAATTAAATTAAAAATAAATACTGATTATGTATGATGATTAAATCCATTGCACTTTGATCACACAGCAGTTGCTATGTGGATGCCACTATGATAACATATGAAGTTTGACTTAAATATGGAATAATATCTACCACACCTGCAGTTATAAAGACCTGAAAAACAAGCAAATATTTCATAAGATTGTTTTTATGAGGACACATCAGACTGACTCTGGAATAAATGTGAGATGCTTTTTACACAGAAGACATTCTGACACATCACAGTAGGAAAAGCCAGTGGTGGAACGTACTGTATGTTGAGGTATTTCCATTTTCTGCTATACTTTCTTCTTCTACTCCACTACATTTCAGAGGATAATATTGTATGTTTTAATGTACTAGACAATTTGACTGTTATTGTTGCTACTTCCTGTTCACACTAAGTTAAAAAAGAACAAATGATAAGCACATACAATACAATGTACTGCAAGACACATTAAATTGCAATCATGTTTAAGATTATTATCATTGTTGCTTTATTTTTCACATGCTGCCTTTTAAAATTGTTTCATTTTGTATGATTGTAGTATAGATTGGAGATGCTGTATTGTTTGGCATTCTGTGGACAGAAAGGGAAAATGTTTCCTTACTTTGCATATGACAAAGTTTGAATTGAATTAAAAAAAATGTAATTGAAGAAGAGTTGTCATAATCATCTCATAAATCACCCAGGTTTATCTTGTGACCCCCCCCACCCCGTATATAAAAACACTAGCTCCACCTTGACCTGCTACAACAGTAAAATGCTATTTACACAACCATGTGTTAGTATTAAACTAATAATGGCATATTTAATAATATACATATCAAAGAGTTCTTTTTTTTGCAGAATTTGTACTTTTTATAATTTACAATAAGTACATTAAAATAATCTGTACTTTTGCTTGGGTTTAATGAATCTGTTTGACTTCTAATAGAGTATTATTTACATTGTTATACAGGTACTTTTACTTAAGTAGAGGACATGAGCACAGGTGTAAATAACACATTATTACTGGTAATGTGCATGCTGGCTTACTGAGGCCCTGAGTAGAACTGAGCCATCATTAATACTAATATACTGTTAGATATGAAAAGTCCATATATCTGCTGTGACAAAAGGCCTGTTGAAGAAGTGACCAAACAAATATCCACTACTGGGCTCTCACAAGGTTTTTCAGTCTTAGAGCTGTAGCACAAGAGTATTCAATTTATTCTGTTCAACAGCTGAATTATTTAGTTTTTAATACATGCCAGGTTTTGATGTCAGTTGTTAGGATGGTCTCTTTATGAACTCCCCTTCATTTGTAATGCCAAGGATGACCTTTAACTGCATGTTTCAGCTCTAAGAGGAAATCATTTACTCCTGTACTTTTTATATCAGTGGATGAGTCGATGCACTTAAGCTGTTCTTCTTGTTCTCTTCTCCCGGTAATTTTCCATATTTGTCATCTGTGCAAATAAACCAAAATCGCTTCCAAATATAATTTCATGGAAAAGATAAAAAAAGGACATGGAAACAGAAAATAACACAAAACCAACATGCCGCTATGTGTACTTTCAGCAATGAGGAACCAAAATACAACGTTGCTGATATGTTCTTTGAATGACAAGACAGAATATTGAAAATGATAGCTGACCTACTAAAACAACACAACAATATATCTTAAACTAACAATGTTGCGCTGCAAACAAAATACAGTAATCTCTTCATTTGAGCACCACATCTACAGCTCAATTACAGAAACATTCACTCTAACTAATTCATGAGACGACAAGTTCAACATCAAGTTCAGCCACTTGAGATAAAAGAGAATGCTTTCAGCCTGCTTTACTCGTGTTAAGTACAACCCAGGCCTGACAGAAGCATGTGGTTTCAATTCCAACATAATGAAGTCATGCAGGGTCGTCAGAGGGACTGAGGTCGGGAAAAGTGTTACAGTATTTCTGCTATTACAATGTCAAATTCATGAATAATGAGGTTACAAATTAAAGCTATGGCCTCATTCTCATACAGCCTGGTGTGTAAATTATTCCTTGGACACGGATCACTTGTTCTGCCTTCTGTTCTCTTATTTCCAAAGCTTACACTGTAAATATGAACAACATAACCATGTCTACATTAACATCACCAATGCCAAGAAGGTAATAATTTACTTGTTTCTTTATTTCCATAGCTATTTGGATTTTTGCTGGAATGTCACTGACATGAGTCCTATTAATCTTGGGCCTAGCTGTAACCAATGTCCACTGATCCTTTCCACCCTCTCCCCTGATCCCCAATATAATAAAACAATGAATCTTCTGCCCTTGTGTTTACCTTGGTATCCTGTCCTTCTCCACAGAAAGATGCAGACTACTGAAATTGGACTATTGTGTTGTTTTCTCTTTTTTAAACATAAAAAAAAATTAAAATGAAAATATGTATTTTATCTTGCCGGAGAGAAAGTGGTAAGCCGTGTAGAGGGGATGGTGGTTGTGTGTTTTTGTATGTGTGTGTGTGTGTGTGTGTGTGTGTGTGCGTGCGTGCAAGAAAGAGTTTGAGTGTGTGTAGGGAGGGGCTCTTTCTGGAAGGGGAGGCAGGGATATTTTCCAATTACTCTGCCCCTTCTCCCCCCATCTCCCCCATCTCGCAGGACAGGGAGGCAAAGTCAAGCTTGTTTATTTGTATTAGGGCTGTTCCTCCTCCCTGGAGCAACTGTGCAATGCACACAAGATCACCCTAATAGAATGTGTAAGCCTCTAAATGAAGTGGATGGTAAAAGACAAAATTACATGAGAATTTAGTTTTTTTTGGAGGTGGGGGTTCCTGTGGGGAGCAATGGATGAGCGGAGGTGGTAAAGTGACAGAAAAAAGAGCGAGTAGGAGGGAGGTGAATACACTGTGACTCCATTTGATTCTCATTTCTCTCCTACTGCAACGAGTTGCCGGCTTGCATTATTGGAGATGAGTCGTTTTACAGTCATTAATTTACTGGCCCACCTACTGCAGCAGTCCATTATGGAAGGAGCTAGCGTCATCAGAATGGAACCTCAGGGGTGACTGTGCTTTTACAACGTCTTTCATTAGGTGCCCATAAACACACAATGTAACAGAAATATGGAAACTGTAAGCTGTGATAAAAACAAACAGACAACGGTTTATGCAACAACTGTTTCCTCACGAATATCGCAGACTAGCAGGGAGCCCCCGGGGATAAAACTTGTAATGCACATGTTTTCTATTTCCATAATGGAAAGGCATTGTTCCCAAGGATTTGGACAGATTATAAGGATCAGAAGGATGATCTCTTTGCAGTTTACTCTCCTCTTTTATTTGGTTCCAGAATGATACAGTATGTCATCAAAAGGACACCATAATGGAAATGCATGCTTATCAGACAGATGATAGGTGCTTTTTTAGGACACCAAATGTCAAAAAGAAGCAATGTAAATAGAAACAATATAAAAAGATGCTTATCAGACCAGTATGGTAGTAAGTACATTGGTCTGTTTAGCATCCATTGCCATGTATTTACAGTACACATCTTTCACACTGAATCCACTTATGCTAGCTCAAGAATAACACCCAGAACCTATACAATTTCAGCTCCTTGCACACATTTCCTGTTAAGAAACTTACTATTCCCTTTATGAAAAAAGAGCATGGTGTAATCCACAATAATGTTACGCTTCTTAATAAAACAGTTGAAATTGTTAGCTAGAAGTAATGAATAAACAATTCAAATAAATAGCTAAAGTAATACAGTTGACATAGCTAAAAGTAATAAATTAATGGTTGTGTTGGTTACATGAAAAATATTGTTACATCCACTTTTATGTAACGTTAAATAACATCCAGTTTATAATCCATTCATGAATGAATATTTGAGTGAAACGAATGAAAAGTGGCTTGTGTTGGGGCTGATGGGGCTGTGGGGGTCCACCAGACAGAAAAGGTTGGGAACCACTGGTGTATACCTTTCAGTTTCCACATGCGTGACAGCTGAACTAGAACATGTGGGAAAAAGTGGAGACCATATTCCTGTTTAACCTCTCTGTCCTCTGTGACAAGCTGACATTTCCAAATGGACAACAAACAACTTGTACATCCCAAAAGGCCAAATAATGCCAAAGCAATTGTTTTTAGATTGAAATACTGATTGGTTTGGACAGTTCTGTGTCAATTTTAAGTTATCAAAATGAATATACAAAAAAGCAAATGATTCATCTTCCCACTCATACTCTTAACTAAACCTCCACAATTAAAAACGGATTATTATTATACACTTGCTTGGTTCCAGCAAAACTGTTATTCCACCAGTGATGCACTGACAAAGGATTACTAAAAAGCTCAAGATATGATGAAACATGAATCCTTCCATCCTGAAGCCTTCCTGAGAATGGAAGTGCAGTAGAGCAGGGATAAAGATAGCATATTAAAGCGTTCAAAAGAGCTGGAACATCAAATCAATCAAATCAACTTGTAGGATTATAGAACAAATCACCGTGACGTCGCGCTACCACAAACTCACTCCCGGGTAGAGATATGTGAATTCAGCAAACTTGTTTATTTCTGTTGTCATATTCAGCAGTAACTGTAACATTTAAAGATAAATAGTAAAACACAATGGGGCGACCTATCTGACATTTCTGCTGTGCTTATTTTCTCTGCTGTGTTACTTTCCAAACACAGCATTACCAACATCTCACTGCCGGTCGGAATGACAGCAGGTTTGGGTGGTGTCATTTAGTCTGTGGCCCAGCTGGTAAATTAGCTCTCCAAGCTAACTGTAGTGAAAGTGTTGACATATGAAAGCATTAAACATGCATTTTATTTCTGCCTGACGATCATGTTATCCTGAAATTTAGCATATTAAAGGTCCTGTGACATGGTGCTCATTGGATGCTTTTATAATAATACTGTATCTGAAATCTCTTTTATATAGACCTTAGTGGTCCCCTAATACTGTATCTGAAGTCTCTTTTATATAGACCTCAGTGGTCCCCTAATACTGTATCTGAAGTCTCTTTTATATAGACCTCAGTGGTCCCCTAATACTGTATCTGAAGTCTCTTTTATATAGACCTCAGTGGTCCCCTAATCCTGTATCTGAAGTCTCTTTTATATAGACCTCAGTGGTCCCCTAGTACTGTATCTAAAGTCTCTTTTATATAGACCTTAGTGGTCCCTAATACTGTATCTGAAGTCTCTTTTATATAGACCTTAGTGGTCCCCTAATACTGTATCTGAAGTCTCTTTTATATAGACCTCAGTGGTCCCCTAATCCTGTATCTGAAGTCTCTTTTATATAGACCTCAGTGGTCCCCTAGTACTGTATCTAAAGTCTCTTTTATATAGACCTTAGTGGTCCCTAATACTGTATCTGAAGTCTCTTTTATATAGACCTTAGTGGTCCCTAATACTGTATCTGAAGTCTCTTTTATATAGACCTTAGTGGTCCACTAATACTGTATCTGAAGTCTCTTTTATATAGACCTTAGTGGTCCCCTAATCCTGTATCTGAAGTCTCTTTTATATAGACCTTAGTGGTCCCCTAATACCGTATCTGAAGTCTCTTTTATATAGACCTTAGTGGTCCCCTAATACTGTATCTGAAGTCTCTTTTATATAGGCCTTAGTGGTCCCCTAATACTGTATCTGAAGTCTCTTTTATATAGGGGTGGCCTTGACCAACTGCCACTTTGCTTGTTTGAAAGCCATGATGTCTCTCTCTCATGGGGGCGTCAAATTCTCTGGGCGAGCAAAACACAGAAGGGGAGGTAACCGCATATTGGGCCAGATACCACATTGGATCATCTGAGCTTTCATTTGTGGCTGATCTGGAATCTTGCCCCTTATGAGCTCATAAGATTCCAGATCGGCCACTCTGAGCTTTCATTTTCTCAAAGGATATCCAGGGCTCAGTGTACACCTATCACCATTTCTAACCACTGGGGGCCATAGGCAGGCTGGGGAAATGCATGTTAATGTTGGAAAACCGCATAAAGTGAAAGTTGAATGCCATGGGACCTTTAAAGGTTTCAGAAAAGCGGCAACATCAAATCAACTCATGTGAACAGATGACAAAACCTGACAGAGTTGATTATTCTGAAGGGGAGGCACCTTAGAGTTAAACTGTAAGGGGGTCAAGTTTTTTGGCCTTGCTGTCTGTGTGAGTGAACTGGTACACAGCTCACAGGTTTAGCTTTTTCTGGTTAGGTGTAATGTTTCAAAAAGCCTCTCTGGACTGAACCAAGTTTGAAATTATTAAAATCAGATGATCATCTGCTCAAATGCATGACACAAGGTTAAAATGGCTGACGATGCAGCTGCAGTCTCCTGCTCAAGAGTCTTGACTGGTTGTTGTTTTTCATGACAATGGCCTTAGCCTGGGAAAACAACGCGAGGAGCAGTGACACCCGCTCAAGCAAAACAAGAATACACAATCTGTACGAATCAGATTTTTGTTAAAGCAAGTGGAAAATACAGTTTTATTTCCTACAAATGTTTCTTTTGATTATACATTATGCATAATGCACATATATGTGTAAAAGGACAACATCTCCAGGGCATAAATGCTTATTAACATAACAACATAACAAAACTTGCCCACTGCAAGAAAACATGCTCTGAAATCAGTTTTAATGGTGATTCTAATGAATTCCATCAACATCTAGCAGGTCAGGCTTTCTGAATTTGTACAGGGCAAATTTGAATTTTATGTTACAAGGCAAATTAAGGTTTGTGAAGCAGTTGTGACTCCTTAAAACATACTGAGGGTTGTCATGGTGATCTGCCTCTGCCTTTAAAGTACAGTACATATCTTTTGCTCTTTATCTCAGAGCTTGCAGGTTGTGATCACACACAGCGTGTAATTATGCGCAGGCCTCTCACAGGCCCAGAGGTAATGGGAGGATACTTTTGAAGGCTTTGGTGGCATAATGAATAGACTGACAGCATTGATTGTCGGCCTACTATATCTTGACACGTACATTAGAACACTATTTGACAGTAGGGCTGGAAACAGCAGCGTGCTCTGAATGGCAGGCTACAAAACAAATTGATAGACTGCTTGTGACTGATGGATAGTAAAGTTGTCCAAGCTGGCAAATACTAGACTAGAAATACTGCAAGTTGTCTTTTGCCTGCCAGATTCAGGATGAATAACCCTGTGTGACAGTTTTAATAAGCCATCCATCAATAACTATAGTAGTTTCATACTTTTTGAGAAAATGATGTTGAGGATTATTAGCTTCCATCAAATCTCTTGCCTACAGTTCCAAATTCAGGTCTCTTACATTTGTGACTGAATATCATCGAGGGAAATTGTATAATACCCTGAAGCCTGCTCTGTATCCATTTGATATCCTGTAACACCATGTAAAAGTCATTTGAACTGTATGAAATCTTGATGGGTATGTCCACACAGATGTACAATAGCCTCCCTATTCATTCCGAATCATTTGAGCTCAGCACTGAACAATGGATCTCAGGAGGAGAGTCGAAGACAAAGCTTAACATATTAATGAGAACCATGCTTAAATAATGTGAGCATGCCATTAGTCACACACATTATAATTCTCCCAGCCACATTTATCAGAGCCAACGGAAATCTATATCCCGCTGTTCTTTTAATTGCTCTAGTCAAAGAGATGCCTCCAACTCACTTGTAAGGTCAGCAGCACAGCTGTTAGAAAGCGTTTGACTTGAGCAAATCACATTTCAGAGCCGAGTAGTTAGAAAGGTGGGGGATTTTATCATTAACATGAAGAGGTTTTTAATTAAAAACAGCATATTGTGCCTTCAAACGCTGTTACATCACAGAAAACGAATCTGACAACGCTAGGGTTAAGGTTTGGTTGGGTGCTCAAACAACTGGGTTAGGTTTAGGGTAGTCTTGCTTTGCCAGACCATCCACACGCTGTGGACCGGAGGAGTCTGGCTACCCCCTCACAGATTCTGGGATGGAACACCGCAGTGCTCTGGTTTATTTTTGTGATCAAATGTTTTTTATTCAACACACAACATAGACACAACCAGCAGCATGTTACAGGTAACAAAACATACATGTAACCCCCCATCCCACACACACACACACACACACACACACACACACACAACAAATAAATAAATAAATTAATTAATAAATAAAATATAAACTATCAACTATAAACTATAAAATATAAAAGAAAATAAATTCAATTAATGAATTAAAATGAAATAAGAACTGTATACGCAAAACAATATGAGCCCCCGCTCCCCAGGACCCCGTGGGCTGGCAGCTGTAGTCACAGTTGGCCTTTTAATGGCTCTGCCATTAAAAGCCACATATCCACATTCACCTGTCTAGCACTATTGATGCGGGCTGTTGAAAATTCCATACAAGTTATGTCAAGAAAGGTCAGAAGCCATCGCTTAATGGTCAAAGTGTGTGGGGGCTTCCAGCGCACCGCCACCATTTTCTTTGCAGCTGTAAGCCCGGCAAGGACCATCCTTTTTCTGACATTTAGAAAGTGTCATTCAGCAGCAAAACTGGTAATGTCATGGGAACTGTCCCAGAGACAAATGTCCTCAGTATTGAGGCAACATTTTGCCAGAAGCGTGCAACAGGGGGACAGTGCTCTGGTTTATACCAATCACATTCGTCATGGGCGGTGCTAAGCTCCGCACGAAGCTGCTGTAAAATGTTCATGTGAGAGAAAACTCCGATTGGACAGATAGTCTAGCTAGCTGTCTGGATTTACCCTGCAGAGATCTGAGGAGCAGTTAACCATAGTCCTCAGAAATCCACCAGAGGTTAGAACGCCAACACAAAGAAAGAGGAAGGGGACGGTCATACATACATTTCCTGCAGCACCAGAGCATTCCCAGAAGTGGAACGTCATGGATCTAGACTAGGTTTAGGGAAAAATGGTGGTACATGCTTTGAGTTAAAATGACTACTAAGGTTAGGAGTTGTCATCATAGTTAGAGTAATAAATACGTGGCTAAGGGTCAGGAAAGCTCGTGATCATGCTAGTGACTATTAGTTTGTACTAAAGTTTCTGTTCCAATTTCAGTCAGCAGTATAGGGTTGTCAGCATAAAACTATTGTTTAAGTTAGAGTAGCTTAAAATATTTAACACTACACTGTTGTATATTCATATTCATACTGTATGATGGTCATTTAAGAAACATATAACACAGAATTTCTTCCCTATAGGTTCTAACTTTAGCTCTAAGTGATTGCAGCGGTGTAAAGCCATGCACCATGCCACTTTGGCGGAGAATGTGTGAAAGACTTTCTGCCTGATGTATGATGTATCTAAAGTGCTGTAACTGTATTTTAAAATAAACAAGTGAGTGAAGAGTAAGAGCAGATAGCATGATGAAGTTAGTGATAGAAGGGTTGGGAAGGAAAAGAATGATCAACAAGGGAAAAGATCAGTGTTGGATTTAGATCAGAAGAAGATTACAGTGTGATTATCAAGACATTAGGCATTACTATTAACAGGGTCCTGACGAGGCAGGGCAATTGTCTGAGTAATCAGAGGATCTACAGTTTTAATGCATTAGCTTAAGAAACCACTGATCAGTGAGATAATAGGGTGGTAGCTTGTAGAGAAGTGTATTGAACTCTTTGCACTCTCTGTCACATTGAGCGCTTACTGTAGCTTGAAATCTTTTCACATGAGACACTGGTACAGCTTGAAATATATGATTCCTGTTTGTCTTCATCTATGTGCATTGCACACATGCATTTTCCCCCCATCCATCCTGACAAATGAACAGAGGTGAGTTTGTCTATTTCCTTCCCATTATCAGCCCCTTCTCTCTGAGATGACAAGATGTCAGTCATGTTTTATTCAGTTTCATCTGTCCTTGAGCAAAGTTGACAAAAACACAAGAGAGACGGCTTGATTTTGCTCAAAAAAGAGAGAGAGAAAAGGACAAGATGAAATGTAGGTATATTTGGCTGGTATGCAGTGCTCATTCTTTTAGTCCTTGTGCAATGAAGCACTGGCATTGTTTAAATAAGGCATTCGCATAGACCTGCAAGTGATGAATTGCGCTGTCAGTCTCGATTAAATAAGAATTGAAACCTCCCTCTGAAAAACAATATCTACCACTATGGCACAAAAGCATTAAGTCCTCCTGTGCTGAAATGTCTTGATGTTGATTATAAATCCTCTATCACAGAGGATTTAACTGAAGAAGAAATATTTGGACAAAGTATGACAGAGCTTCACCTCAAAGTAAGTCTGCAAGAACATGAGTAATGCTGTTAAGGGTTTGGCTTCTGCATCTTGTTTGTATGCAGTGTGTGTTTGTGTGTGTGTGTGTCAGTGTAAGGATTTAGGGAGAATGACAGAATTGCAAGCTATCATAACCAAGCGGCTGTCAAATTATCTCTTCATTGCAATTACACTGTCATGCATTTCACCGCTTGTCTGTTAAGCAACAACCCGCTGTCTGCTGTCAAACCTTTGCCCGTCCCCCTGACAGCACAACAGCTATAGTTGCAGGTATGTGTGCCCATACTGTGTGTGTATGCTAACTATGCAGCCCTGCTAATGTAATGAGCTATGTCAGAGAAAGATAGCAGCAGAGAGAGAAAGGTGGGAGGAGTGACAAAGCAGCAGGAAGGAGGCCAGGTTTCTCAGCATAATGAAGCTGCTGGTGCATATTGTTGGTATATGTTGCATCACTTCTGAACAGAAGAAGAAGAATAGCATCTTTAGAGCTGTCAAAGCAAGAGCTTTGTTTAGGACTTGAAGGCTTTTAAAAAAATCTACTCTGCAAAGCACAATAGGGGGATGTCAACACACAAGTAGAAACAGATTATTTTAACCCACTTCACTGGGAACCATTTATTTGACTCAACTCAGTGTTGCGTAGCATGTCATTGGGGCAGCCAAACAGTTTCATAAACACCTCTGACTGCACATCTGTGCAGTAAAAGAAAAGGACAACCACTGCGTACGCCCCTGCCAAGCTAACCATGTGTCAAGAAGCACCTGTCCTTTTTTTGCAGAGCTCATCCTCTGATTCATGTCAACAACCAGCTGGGAGCTGAATGAAAAGGTGGCTGTTGCCCTTGTCTATTCTGCGTAGAGACCTCTTCTTTGATCAGGTGAAACTGACAGCTCTTTTTGTCCATCATCAAGGAAAAAAAGTGAAAAAGACGTTGACCCTGGACACAGCAAGTGCTGCGAGAATGAAATATTAACTACAGATAAATGTCAGAGATCAAAGAGAAAAAAAGACTAGATGAAAGATGGGATTAGCATTTAGCTGAATAACACACACACACACACACGCACGCACACACACAGATAATAACTCATTACATTGTTTTATCTCGAGGCGTTCTATCTAGCTTCCTGCAGAGCAGCAAACCACAGGAAAGTGTCAGTCTGTAACAGCACTCTTCAACAGAGTGGTTTAAAGAGATGGGAAAGTGAAGCGCAGTAAAAAACTCCATTATCAAGAGAGATAAAAAACACTCACATTTGGCTCAATCTAATGCTCTTTTGAGTTGTAAAACCTGCAGTGTAAAACCTAAAAGACATGAAACAAATGCTGACATACTGTAATCAATTTCAGCATTTGTCATTTTGGCAAGTAAACTAAATGGTAAATATAATCACGGAGCAAATTCTCCCATTTTGTCTAGTAAACAACAATAAGTCCCCTCAGCCTTTCTATTTGTGTCTCCATCTCTCCCATGCACAGTGCACTGTTCAGTCAACAGCCAACACAAAACCTGCCACCTACCAACCACACCAACCTAGAAAAATAATACAATTTACAAACAGTTGTGTCTTGTTCAAATGAGTCACATAAATAACATTCCTGATATTGTTATAGCGTATAGAGCACACACGGGACTCCTGTGTCGGGACACAACTTTGACATTCAGACAGAGTACTTTTTACTTTAAGATCTAAATACTTCTTCCACTACTGACAACATTACTGGACAAATTTCAATCTTGATCTGACGATGCACTAGATAAATCACGAGATCACCAAAGTTGTTAAAATGTCACCTGTAGGGAAATAAATTTGAATATTTGAACTGAAATTGAATTTTGAAGTTTTCAAATCAATCCAATAGATGCAGACATTTTATTCCAAACTAAAAATGTCAGCCTCATGATGGAGCTAAAGGAAGAGTAAGGGGACCATCACGGTTGTTATGATTCATCATCTGGGCACCATGACTGTATGTACAAAATGTCATGATGATCCATCCAGTTGTTGTTGAGATATTTCAACAACCAAAGTCGTGGACTGACCGACCAACAGACCCAGCCCCCTCTGGAGCCACACTGCTAGCTAAAAATAAAAACTGGTAACCATAGTGATAAGTAGGAACTATAATTCACACACTCTGACTCTTTACCACAAATGTACACAAGAGGTACAAAGTCAGACAACATCACAGCAGAGCCTGTCCTAGAAAATTGATTCTTTTATGCCACTGAAGGAACAGATGGAAGTAAAAAGACAATCCCAGCCGGAGCCTCTATCCTCTTGAAGTTCACTGTTTAAAATGATGTTATCATGTATCCCCGTTAAAAAGCTTGGAGTTAGTTCATCAAAAACAAACACTGCCAAATGTTACCTCATGTTATTCTGAGGAGGAGAAATTAATGTTTACACCGTAGAGAATGACAATCATGTTAACTCAGAATCAGTTGTTATCCATGTTGAGCTAAAGCGTACCAGTGCACACGTTGCCAACCTGTCTGTAAAACCTCCTGCTGTGATCACAGACAGTTTTTTGTAATTTTTCACACATCTAGATTATTAATTTTTCTACTTAAATACAGAAAAATCCCAGGACAATCCCAAAGTGCCAAATAAACCCAGAATGCTTGGGTATCCCCCGATGGTGTGTCTAACAGAATTAACACTTTGGAACGTAATCATCCTACCCTGGAGTGCAATCAAAACACATCTCATGTAAGCATGTTGACTGGTATTTGCAGACTGACGCGTCTGTATGGATCAGTGGAGCAGCAGCACATGAATAGCTTTGCATACATTTACTGTGTTGAGATATTAGTTCTGTGTAGCTGGGCCCACATTCACATATCTCACTATGTTTTTTCTCTCCTTGCTTCCCCTTGTCAAAAAAAGAAAGAAAAGAAACTCCTTTGGGATGATTTCCTCCTGCATCAGGACACAATCTGACTAGATCATATTAAAGATTTTTGTTGAGTGCAAAATGCTGCCGAGTATATCTTAATCTTGTTTTCGAGTTGGGAACCAATTGTTCTTTGGAAGTGTTCAGTAGTTGTTTCCAGCAGAAGTGAGCATAGATCTCCAGAAAAGTGTATCTAAAGGAAGCATACTGTATGTGTGATATATAGCACATATGACAAGCAGCATGAGCAACCTCATGATGCAACAATGTGCCTAATTATAGCCCCATAAAGTTTACAGTATCAGTGATTTAATTTACATTGTCTGCAGGTACATGAATGTTGTTTGAAATTCAGCTTTCTTGGTTCCTATAACTCTTATATCCTCTATCATTTAATGTGTTTTCCAGAGCACTGTACAAGACACTTGAGTAAAATCCTGAGATACTGTGTGCTGCCTTTAACAGGGAGTTTTAGTATGATGCATTTTGTTTATGGGTCTGTATACATTTCATTTTATGTGGGATACAAAGACATTTTAGTAACTGCAACAATGAAAATGTAGCTTTATCTGGACCTGAGAAAGGAACCAGAACACAGACATGTGGGATGAAGGATGGCTACCCCTCTTCTATTCTTAAACTGTAGTTTTGAAAAAGATGAAATACTTAAGATTCTTACTCTCACCAACCAACCAACACCATTTTACATTTTCAACTGAGTGAGTCATATTCTTGACAGCTGCTTTATGAACTAATGTCAAGAGTGTAAAATTGCCTTTGTCGACTAGAAAGCTCCAAACCACTAAGGAAACAAATGTCTAACGTTTTGTTGGCGAGATTCACAGAAAATACTGTAACGGACGGAGAATGCCAGTTCCATCATTCAAGCATGATGATCCTCTGTCAGTCATTGTCTTAAACCCGCCCCACTGCTTGTGATTGGTTCATCCAGATTCTGGACAGCTGGAAATATGTCTGAAGGTGAACTCCGTCAGTTTTTCCACACATCAGTCTGTTTTCAGGTCTTGGGGAGTACAAATGCTTATAGGAAAAAGTTGTAAAAAGCCTTTTGTGGCTCCAGAAGGGCCTGTGTACGGTATGATAAATTGCCTTGAAAATGAAATGAATCCAGGGGTGTGAAGTTGGGAAACGTGAGCTCACCAGATTTCTGCAGCCTTTTCCTTGAGGCCAGTGACTTAAGGCTACATTAGCCTAGACTGTTATGCAGACTGATCTCATGAGATGGCGTATGTATGACACGCCAAATTATTGGTGTGTTATCAAGACGCATACTCACTTTTTAGCATGTTTATGAATGCCGTTTGGGCTCCATTGTAGGGAGTTGGGTTGGGAACCGGAGAGTCACTGGTTCAAGTCCCCGTACGGACCAAAGTATGGTGGTGGACTGGTAGCTGGAGAGGTGCCAGTTCACCGCCTGGGCACTGCCAAGGTGCTCTTGAGCAAGGCACCAAACCCCCAACTGCTTGAGGCACCTTTTCATGGGCAGCCCCCCACTCTGACATCTCTCCATTAGTGCATGTATAGGTACTGAGCATGTGTGTGTAGTTCAGGCCTGTGTGTAGCTCAAAATGCGTACAGATAACTCGCCACTTGGCTTAAGAAAGTCGGCGTGTACTTTATGCAAAGTCATGATGTCATGTTGCATTATGAAACAATTAGATCACAAACAACAAAGTTTTGTGATTCTTATTCTATAATCTACTGGCTTGACCTTTGTGAGTTGATTCTAAAAGCAGTTACGAGAACTGGGAGAACACAAAGCTGGGTTTAGTTCACAATGTTCTAAAGCTTTAATGAGACACAAGAGTATATACATTTTCTAACAATCCCTCCATTCACTGTCCATGATGACATGAGAATAGATGAATGAGAAAGAGGCTCAATAGAAAAGGAGGATTGGTTCAACGTAGGTTCACGTAGATAAATCTTCAGGAAGGGAAACAATGTTACAATTTATGATACACATTTATGATTCCAATTAAATCAGATGAGAAGGATTTCTTCTGTAACAAATTGAAAGCAATACAGTAGTATTGTGGGTAATGTAGGTGCCAGGTTTTGACAAGGGACAAACTGTGCTATAAAAAAACCGACACCGATAACGTTGTGAGACTAACAACGTTATAGGATGCAATGTAAGTTATATGTATATATGTAAGCAATATACCGTAAAAAAATATATCACCTATTTGTCACATAGTCAACTGTATATTGTAATGCATGTTGAACATGTCTTTTTAATGTCAGTTAGTGGGTATTATTATGAAAACAGGAGAACATACATATGAAACTGATCTAGGAACCTCAGCTGGGAAGAAAATCACATAAATATAACTCTGTTTGGCCTTTCAACTCTTTAGACTTGATGTGAAGATTTGAAATGATATAGCATAATTTGTCTATTTTTATTTCTAATCAGTCATGTACAGTAATTGAGTAGAAGTCCTCTGAGGCTTGTCATTCTCAGAAAAAGTCAAGACCACTATACAATCAGTTAGTACACTTTGAGTAAATAATTTGTGTAGTGCAATATGTGTCTAATAGGCCAAAGCACCTGTGCTGCCTGGCCTACTGTACAGTTAACGGGACCAGTCTGGAGAGCAAAATGTCCCAGTGAGGCCATCCAATTCACACAGAGGTAATGAACCTAAAAACTGATCCAATTCTGCTAATGGCTTTGACTGACCCTGGGCATAATGTGTTGTTGCTTGTTTAATGGCATACTCCACACCTGCATTAGGATTTGATGTTCAGATCAGGTCCTGAGTGAATCATTAGGGATGATAGGGAGACACAGAAGAGGATGAGGCTGTAAAAGCTAAAAGACCCGAGGCAGACTGCTATCAGTCTTCCATTGCAAGCTCATGCATACTAAACATCTGCACAGCTCTAGGTGAGGCATCTGAAGCATATGGCTCTCACGGCATCAGCCTGTTAATATTAGGCTGCTGTATTACTGCTGGGCAAGCTGATCTCAATCAAATTGCTACTGACTTTGAGGAGAGGACACTGGCGATGGGCATTATGACACTGTAAAGAACAGTGACAGTGTAGAGGAAGATATACAGTATAAGGGATATTGTGGATTCTGGTGTCTGGATCATAGTCTGAATAGTGTCCTGAACTTTTGAATTTTGAATGTAAAGAACCGTGTTAAAACCCTGTTTAACACATTCTGAACATTGTTTCGAGAATCTTTGCAGGATCTTCAATAGATTAGAAAAGGCAGATTATGTGGTCTATTACTTTACTTGTTCTAACGGCAAAATGAAGTTTTGTTTGTTGTTAACCATACTGTTGAAACGCACAGCACCCTGAGATCAGAATGACGATAGGGAATATTATTGATTCGTTGTTGCTTATGGGAACAATTCATGAATTATTGATAAGGTCTCCAGCCTCGTGGTTATTTGCATTTCTGTTGTTGTTTAATGAGACGCTTGGGCTTTTATTCTGTTAGATGGATGATGTGTCAATCTTTTCTCTCGCATGTGTGCAATTTTGTTGAATTTTTATTAACTTCATAGATCCTGTATTGACACGGGACATTTTGGGTCGGCAGTACAGAGCTGCAATCTACCTGAAGAAAAAGAGAGAAAATGCAAGAGAGAAATAACCCAAAGCAAAGTAGATGAAAATAAATCACCACTGCACCGCTTGGAGCTCAGATCACAACCATGCCTTGCTTAAACGTGCAAAGATGAATAGTTAGCTTTTGCTCACATGGCTCCCACCTTAGGGAACTATTTGCAATAGAATATCTCACCACTTTCCCAGGTTATCTCCTGGAGCATCAACACAGCGCCTCACTCCTAATTTATTCACATTTCAGGCACCATCCGCACCATCTCTGGGGGAGATGATGGGGCCTGTGTACCCACCTGCCTGTTTGCCTCCCTCCCTCCCTCCCTCCCTCCCCAGAAACACATTAAAGAGCTCAGAGTTTAAATCTTTTTCCAGGAGATCACTCAGAGCTCCCTGTCGACTCCTGTGAAGCTTCACACAGATCCTGGTGCCGACAGGCTTCCCCCACAATACAGCAGCGAGCTGACAGTGCACCCAGCTCGACAAACAGAGAGACAGAAAATGAGAGACAGAGACAGAAAGAAGGAGAAACATGTGGCTGTCACTGTAAATAAACCCTCGTCGCTGGTTGAAAGAGGATGTAAAGAGCCCATTTGCCTTGTTTAACTTCTTAAAGTTGAAAGTCATATGCTTGTATGTTCTGCGGGACATACAGAATGCTTTCTGCTATATTTCTCTCATTATATTGTGTGGTATCCCAAAGCATGTCTTTGTTACAGTTGCAATGCATTTAAGTGAGAGCTACACTAGATGATAGGTTTGGATGTGAGGCGGTACAATCCTCTAAAGCCTATAAAAAAAAAAAAAAACAGTAAGATTAAAGTAGAGGCAAAGCATGGGTTGTGTTTGTTTCATCTCGATTAATCCTAAAACAACCATTCAACTTCTCTGCTAATCAGCCTGAAATAACATCTATTGTTATGCACTCCCAAAACATTCTCTGACACTTGGTTTTAACAGTGTATAATGATCATTAGTGTATGAAGGCAAAACACTGTTTATGAACTATAAATGCCAGAGTTACAACTCAGCCTAATAGCTAAGCAGATGATTTGCAATAAAGGCTTTAAAGCACTCTGGATTAAATTACAAGTGGGAGGGAGCTGCATTCACAGCAGAACAAGAGCCTGCTGCATCACTTGCATATTATATTTCAGGGCCTGTAATGTACTGTTAGGTTGGAAAAGTGTGTAAATGAGCTTCCACCATCACAGTTTCTCTGTGGCTACCAGATAACAGAGAGCGGGTAGTGTTTAATGCACTAACAAGAACACACGTCAAGGGGTTTTAAACATCCCCTAGAGGGCTTCTTAAAAACGTCTTATCAATGTCATCTACTTCTTTTCCTAATAAGTGTTTAGTCTTTGCCTAAGGAGCTTTCACTCTTCTTCAGAAATGGAGGATAGGAGCCTATCAGTTCATTTGCACAAGGCATTGCCAGCATGTTCACAAATGAGATGTACTGCATGTTGTTCCTGTGCCCTCAGGTCAGCCTCGGAGCTTCTGGGAGGGGGTTTTCTGCTGCTGTATATCTGAGCTGTGCCTGTACCGGGTCTTTGGGCACTGTCAGTAAGTAATGAAATGTCAGAATGAATTGTCATTACATTCTGACAGTATTACTCATCCCATACTGACTGTGGGCTGGTGGAGTCTGTCTAGGATGATCTCTAAAGAATAGAGACAATTCTGCTAAAAGCGAGACAGGCTTTGCCAGGCTGATGAAGCATGTATTGCAGGAGTGACACAGACCATGAAACAGCTGGAAATTAACTTTGGTGACCACTGTGGTTAAATCATTTTGTAGGCTACGGTCACAAAGTCAGTGTTTAGCCATGCTAGAAGCACGACTCTAGGAATGGTGATGTCGGTCTGTTGGTCAATTATCCACTTTTATCTGGACTGAAATATCTAAAAACAACCAGTGGTGAAAGAGCTCTTGTACTGAAAGTATCAGCATAAAAATGTACTACTGTATTACAATTATTGATACATTATCGTACGTATCACTTAATGTTGAAGCTGGTAAAAGTTAGAGCTCATTTTTAGCTACTTTATGTACTCCTGGGCAGCTTAACCTGTGATAATCATGTATTAGTTGGTTTATATTTTTTATTAATAATCTGAATCTTCAAAGTAACTACAGCTGCAAACAAATGTAGTGGAATAAACCATAAAATGGAAATACTCAAGTAAAGTGCAAGTTCTTCAAAATTGTACTTGAGTCTAGTACTTGTAAATGTATCAAGTTACATCCCACCACTCAAAATAATAAAAATTGGATTGGATGGATTGCTGTGGAATTTTTTGCTGATATTCATAGTCTGAATAGTAACTTACAGTTGCTAAATGTTAGCTAACTAAGCCAGTTTGATGATGTCCTCTGCTTTGGTTACCTTTGCCGTTTTAGCATGAAACAAATGATCACATAATTGTCACTTTGTTCCCAGAGGAAAATTTGGTTATTCAGTGTCACGGTACAATGGAGGACTCAAATGCACTACTCAGACGGGAAATCACTGGTAAGTAGTTTTATTGTTCCAAGAACAATGCGGGCAAAGGTACAACAGGAGCAACAATTGTCATCAATAAACATGCAAAAGTCCAGTAACACTGATATAGGCAGAGGTATAACAGGAGCAATAATCGTAGTCAGGAAGCAAGCAAAAGTCCAGAAATACCAGGGAAACCAAGAACAACGCTGGAGAGAGTGACATACGGACAACTACAACCTGGCAACGGTGAGTGGGAATGGTGAGTATTTAAGTACTGGGAAATGGGGAAGCCGAAAACAAACAGGTGAATCAAATTAGGCAGGAACGCAGACAAAGGGAGGAAGACAAGAGACCTAAAATGAGAGCGGATGTCTACTACAAAATAAAATACTGATGACAACAATGAGACACAGAATAAAAGCATGGCAGAAGCTGACATCTACGGTGCTCACTAACATCAAAACAGCAGCTAATACAAGCTCTCAAGCTGCTTTTTTTTGGTGAAGGTAAGCTGTCATTCAATCTAAGTGAAGTCATTAGCAGTCACTCATTACTGAATTATTCTCACCCTCTAACTCAACCAAAAACATGTAAACATGTTGCATGTGAACCCATCCTCATTGTCAGAGAAGTCTCATTAGCACTGTCAAATCAAAGGTGAGATTCTCATGCTGGAAAAATGTCAAAACATTGGTCCAATATGTCATTTCTGCATCCTAAAATATGAACGTAGTTATGCATCAACAGCAGGAATTAGTGAATATTGCTGAAATTATGTTCCTCTCAGGGACCAGAGAAATGTCATATTCAGTGGTTTAAAATCATACTTACTGTTGTCTACTGCAGTTAAATTATAATTCAAAACGACATAGCAACGAACATTCATCAGCGGATCTTAACAGTTACCATTAAAACTCTACTGTCACATATTAGCTCTGACTATTATCAAGGTCGCAGCGAGCAGAGGTAAGAGATGAAAGAACCGTCCCCCACCCCCATTCACACACTCCTTACCCCCTTCATCTCTTAAGGGCTTCTCTTTTAAACATGGTTGGGAGAAAGGAAAGCACAATAGGTGTGCTCTCAAGTGACAGGTGCCCTTGTTGTGCCTTTAGCTCACAGTGTGAACAAGCCCTCGGCCGTCACCCTCATAAAACATGAAAGGACTTGACATGTGTCCAGACTTCTTCAACAGAGTTGCAGGCACACATTCGCAGCCTTAAGCAGACAAGGACACATGGAGGTACAACCTCATGCAGACACACACAAACAAGCTTTCTCTTCAGGTTACAAGGCACATGCCTGAGGAACACTGAACACTAGGAGCTCACATTAGGAGATTGGCATATTAAATGCATTGCTAGGGTATATAGGGTTATACTGCTTAATGTGAAAGAACAAAGACGGCACAGTTATTCTTGTGCAGCCTCTCTGCCTGGTGAGGAGAATCGATCAGCTGCTATAGATTTAATTGCATGAGAGACAGCTTTGTTTCTTCTCAGAGCTGCAGTATGAATGGTATGTCAGTGGAAATCAATGGGGAATTTGGTGTCACAATTCTGCTATCAAGTGGTGATTGTGCTTGTCTGATAACTGTTTCCCAGCTCAATGGCAGGCTGGTTCAATTATTACATTTATTGCAATTGATGTCACATAAGCTTTCTTCACTCTGTTGCTTGCCAAGCAGCTATTATGCAAACCATTCACTACATCAGCAGCTGTCTGTCTGATATATGTTGAGCTACAATGAATTTAACAAAGTTGACAGAAGGCTAAATCAAATTGAGTTTTCTCATAGGTCCTTTAAGACGTGAGAGAGATGCTGGCAGACGAGGTTGGTAAACTGGATTTATTTTGAATTGTCTGTCTGTCACTGCACTGTCAGTTCTCCCTTTAAATTATTCACTCTTGCTTTTTGCCCTCCATCTGCCACATATTGCTGTGTAAACTCTCCCTGACCTTTGGCAATCCCCTGTGCATTCATTCATTAAATGCATTATTTATACTAACACAAGCACCACCACATCAAAGTTATTGTTGACTTTAGGCTGTTAAATCATGCAGCGTGCCATAGAGCTGGAGCTAAAGGTTCATGTGTAGTCCTACAACTCCTGCAGTAATAGCATATGGAGGGTAAGAAAACAAATGTATGAATATCACTCAGATACAGGAAAAGTACATCTACATGGTCCCAGTGCTGGATTTAACCCCCTGGTTTTATACACAGCAGCATCCTCCTACTCTGCTCTAAAGGAGGCTTTGCTCTCAAAATGCATGGACCTTTTTGATCCACTTAATTCCTGGTGCTTAGGTTTGACAGACACAATCCTCCTGGATAACAGTGGTGTCAATGTCGTCAAGTCAAGTGGAACTTTAGACTGTATCCACTGATTTTTCAGCCACATTGCTTTGAGAAAGTTCCTTTTACTATTTTTCTGATATTGTGCATTCGTGATACAGGTAATAGGTTCAACATGTTCTAATAAGACATGACTCAATGCTACGATTGGAATTTGACTGAGCATCATAGACATTACATCAATCTGTGTTTGATATCAATCTAAATCAAACACTAAAGTAGACCAACCTAATCAGAATTTGAATAAGGACCACACGACTAACCATGTCTCTAGACAGAATGTGAAGCAAATTTTACAGCTGGCGCAGTTATATATACAGTCAATGGAAAGACACTATTGGCCATGAATTAACACGCCACAACATAATAAGAAAAAGGTTCAACTTGAGCAACCCATTAAGCTTGAGCTGAACACGGACACACAGAGAGGCATACGTCCATACACCACGATCACTCCTCCATTTCTAGCTAGTTAGTTAGTAGGCTGGCTGGGGGAAATCAACATGGACTGCACAATCGGTCCAGCAGTCAAATTTGTGCCGATGACAAGAGATGAAAATTTGCTTCGCTTCCTATTAGAACATGTCCTACAAAAATCCACTTCTACAAAAAATTAACCTTCAATCTCAAGCAAAATATTGTAACATTAGTAAAATAGTCAAATGGCAGAGTAAGTGCAAAGTAAAACAATAAAGTAAAACTTGGCTCACTCTTACACCTTGTTAAAACATTTTCATTTTTGGTAATACTACAAGAGTGATCTGCGAAGTACAGCTATATTTTTAAGTACATAGGAGATTATTTCAATATAGTTTGACAGTTAAGACTGTGCCTTCAACCAATTCAAGAAAAACATAGAAACCGTTTTGCCAGGTACAATCACTGCACATAGTGATGAGATTACAGAAAGAATATTTAAGAGGTACTTTGAATTCAGCCTAGCTCAAGGGATCTTGGGAAATCAATGAGCCACAGGGGAGTGTGGGGCCCCCGTATGTGTACAGCTTTAACCGGCCTTAAAGGCAAGATTTTAAAGTTGTTTCACATAAACAATATCCCACATGAACCCCCCACCTCTGCAGGGATCAGCAGTTTTATTCCTAACCATTTGTTTGTTTCACGGTGAGAGCACAGCTGTTGGCCTGTTGTCAAATGTAATACTGTGAACATTACAATGATGAGTGTTGCAGTGTGTGTAGCCATTATAACGTAAATGTTCAAAAATGAAATGACTGACAAAAACGTCAGAGGAGAGGAGCGAAATAATAAGTTTACTGAGAGCTTCAGCGACATGTGTTACTTTAATTATGATACATAAAGCACATTCTATATAAATTAAATGTATTTATAAGTGTGCTTCATTAAAAGCTGGGGACACTTAATGTGATAGTATGTAACTAACTGCTTTCATTTCCTGACACTTGATGATTCAGAACAGCAGGTGTCTAGGGGTCAGTGCTGCAGTCAGCAGGAACAAGGCAGAGCTTAATGTACAGTGCCTAAAGGTACACTCCCCCATTATAACAGTCATTTCAACATGCAACCTCAAGACATTTCAGAAGCTACTGTGCAGATGAAAGCAGTGCTGCTATTTTTTTTTTATATTACAGCTTTTTTTTAGCCAAAGCTGCAAGGAAGACACACAATTAGGTCAATAATTAATATGTGATGAGTCTCCTAATAATGAACATACCCCATGCCTATTAAACCGACAAGACTTAATTAGGTTTCATAAATTCTTCACAATCCACAGATGCTACATATTCATATATTAGCCATCTTCTTCAGTCTGTGTGTTCATCAACTGGTAACTATGACATGAAGGAAGATTTGGTGAATTTAACCAATCATTATGATAACCAACCAAAAGCACAGGAGCTTTCTAATATAACATGCTGGAGGTAGAAGTTGGGTTCTCTTATTGTTTTATTAGATTTGTCTTTTTACATGCTGTGATGCTTTTAATCAGCATCACAGGCTGTAAATTTGTCCTCCTTTCAAAATGTTGCAGTGATGACAGGAACCTGGCATCCAATGTATGTCCATCTAAGTGATTTTGACAAGTGAATCAGACAGATACCCAATACAGCTGACCAGCACTGACCCCACCCAGTCAACTACTGCAGGTTAGCATACTGTAGCTCTGACAAGTGCGGATGTCTATTCTGCATAAGGCCTTGCATGTTGCTCTCCTCAACCTCTTGAACATCTGCTGGCACAAAGACTTCTGCTCATTTTGACTGTTAAAAATAGGTAGATTGGATCATCAAAATGTGAATGTTCTCTTTCAATTACAAACAAACAAACAAACAATTCATATTCAATGCACCGCTTGTCTATGTAAGCTTTAAATATAATAAATAGCACAAAAAACATGGCAATGAGAGTTATGATGTATTCAGATGAAACCTTTAATTACCAGCTCCCCTCAAAATAAACGGTCACATAGCCCCTTTGCACTCCCCCATTCCAGTTACCCATCCTCCTGCCTGAGCCACCTGATTTGCACATCCATACCACACAGAACAAACAGCTTCGCTCTCATCCAATTTCCTGCATAGCGGCTATAATGAATCTTTTATGATTTCATAATAGATCCAATTATTCCACCCCTGTTAAAATCACAGTGCACCACCTGGAACCACTTTGGCTTCCCTCTCTTCTAATTTCCCTGCCTCATTTGCTTGCATATTCTCGCCATATATGTAAATGAAAATAACGAATCTCACAAAGCCAATAGAGGAAAGAATCCTTAAGGCTTCTTCTTCAGAAGACGGGGCTGATGCTGCCCAAACACTTGGGAGCACACTGGAGAGTGGACTTTGTTATGAAAACGCCTGCTAATTCAACCCAGGCAGTGATGCTAACTTTGATCAGATAGTCACCAATCACATTTTGCTTGTGTCATTTCTGTGTTTATTGAGAGAACGGAAAGTCTCTGCAGAATGAAGCTGAAGAGACTGAGGGAAGAGAGAGGCCAAGCTGCTGCAGAAAGCCCACGTTTGGTAGGGGCTTTTTTTTATAAATGAACTGATGGATTAAACCTGTCTGTTTGGTCAGTTGCTTCACGATAAAACACATACAGCAGCAGGAGGAAGCATGACAACCGAGACTGCCATTCTGCCTGCTGCACACCACCTCTGTTGAATGTTCAAGTCCCATTTATTCTGACGAATACAAATTACTTTTCATGTTGCATTGCTCTGCGCTGTTTCTCCTTGTAAGATGTTTTCTCACCAACTGTAGTATCATCATGTAATCAAATGTACATGTAATGTAGATGCTGTTTTCTGGACTTATTACAGCATCCAAGGATTGCACAAGGGAATAATTAATTGGACTGGGTATTGTTTCCAATATTATTGGTACTGGTACCGTGAATGAGCTAATTCCTGAATAATACTTTTTTCAATACCAATTTTATGAAATCCATTTAATAAAAAGAAATTACAACATTAAATACAAATCTTATTTTTTAGCTCCTCTACGCCTACTGTATGAGATGCACACGGTAGTCAAGCCTCTCAAAACACAACACACATGAGCCCCTTGTCTGCGCGTAGGGTGCTGTTTTTCCTGCATCCATCTACAACGTGTAACATTAGACAGCCAATCACATTATTAGATCTTGGTCTTAGATCTGTCCTGCTGCATGCCCATTGGCTCACTGACACTAGTGAGATTTACTACTTAGGTATTGAAAATGTGTATTTTTCGATACTCGATACTATGGACGCAATTCAGTCGGTGCCTAACAGATGCAGGTTATTAAATTAACATTTTTTTCATTCTTCACAAATGTAAACCGAGCTCTGGGTGTCCTGCTCTGCCTTTGAGAAAATGAAAGCTCAGATGATCCAATGTGGAATCTGGCCCCTTATGAGGTTACTTCCCCTTTCTCTGCTTTGCCTCTCCCCCCCTCAAAAGCTAGAGACTCAGACATGGCACATACTAAGGAAAGCTCATTGTGGGACTGACTCTAGTGGCTGGAATTCTGGACCAAGACTGTATTTTAGGAGAGACTTCAGATACAGTATTAGGGGACCACTAAGGTCTATATAAAGCATCCAAAGAGCTCCACGTCATGGGACCTTTAACTAGCTTACTTTTGCTATGCTCTCTTTGTTACTTTGGACTGGCAACTGATTTATACAAAAAAGTTAAATGTACCTATGTAAGAAATGATTTACTAAAATCATTATTTTGAATAATAAGCTTGTTAAAGAATAATAAGCCCATGCCATGGAAAGCTGGACTGTTTATAATAAGGTAAACTAACCACAGCAGTCCACACTGGGACTCTGGATGAAGAAATATTGTATTAACACAATTTAAAAGCAAACACTTTTTATCTACTTCTGTTATGATGTAGTATTTTTTTTATATATATGTATGTGTGTTCACATAATAAAAACAATGCATTCTGTCCAATAGCCATGACTCCCATCTCAGTAACAAGACCAGCTGATGAAAGAGATCTAATTAATGCCGCTACATAGCGGCGGATGTTTGACAGACTGCTGTGGAAGAAAGCAACTCCTTTCCTTCCGGGCCGGCTACAGTGGCAGTCCTTCACGTTCCATGGTAAAACTGGTTAGATGTTTGATAAAATGCAGGTCAGGGTGCAGCACAGGTCGGATGTATAAACCATACGTACATTCAAAAAACATGCACACGCCATTTCCCACATGTACTGTATCAATCAATCAATCCAAATGTATTCAGGTAGCACTTTACAGAAACCAGCAGGTATCCAAAGTGCTTAACATCAAAAACCAAGAGTAAAAACACATATCATACGGTAGAAAGAATGAACATAAAATCAGAAAAGATTACAAATGTATGTTAGGAACTGCAACCTTCTAGGACACCTACAGTAAACCAAAATCACTCTAGTTGCCATATGTTAGCTGTTTGAAAAGGGAAAGCATGTGATAAATGTGAAAAGTTTACCTGACCTTTGCAAATGGTGTGCAAGAACCATGAAAATGGCGTGTCCATGGTAATTTATGCTTTTGTGGCGGAGGAATGTAATGTTCACAGTATTAATCATGTCCACAACATGTACTCTGCGTTTCAAGTCGATGCCCATTTCACAGACAGTTTGCCTTGCACTGAAGCAATCACACACTCAATTCAGCAGCATATGGTTTGCTTCTCATACATATTGTGTTTTCAGACTGCAGACTTAACTAAACCAGTGGTTTCGAAAGGGGGGTCCTTAAGGATGTTCCAGCGGGTCCCCAGCAAAAAGGGGAATAATTTCATTTCACTATAATTCCATCCATACCTAACACAATGACAGAATGTATGATTATTTTGCTCATGGGTTTTATACACTTTATGTAACAAAAACATCTAAAAGCAGAAATCCTATTAGATTAGGGACCCGACAAGGTTGGTGGTCTAATTTGTGTCAGTGTAAGGGTGGGTCCTTCACGTGAACTAGGCGATCTAGCCTTGGTATTGTATTTAACACAATGAGCAGGGTAGTAACTGGACAGATCTTGTTTAGTAATATCTAACCACAGACAACGTTAGTGACAATAGGTCTCCCTAGTACCAGTGTTCCATATCCCAACTGCATGTCCTTTACATCTAGTTTGTCATTGTGTACAATTGTAGTGGTCCACATAACAGAAAAAGGCCAACCTAGATAGGCATTAATCAAGCTTAAGCTTATTAGCTTAACCTATTAGGTGTCGCAAAAAACCCCACAACATTTAGCAGTTTCTTTAAAATAGTACCATAAGCAATTCTTTACAAAAAATTGCACCGTTTTCTGCTGCTGAGCCATTTTATAATTGGGAGAATGAACTTGTGGTGGTGCTTGCCACTGGTCAATTTACCTATGCATGGTAAATTTAGAAACACTAGCTTCCTTGTTCAATTTGCATTGCATGTGATAGATAGCTTCACTTCTCCCCCAGGAGGACCAGCAAGGCTGTTCACAGGTACTCATCCGCTGCCAGGATATGCTGTTTGTTTTTGAAGGTCTCGGTCATCAGTCACACAGCTGAGTTAGATCATTGTTTCACAATAAAGTAAAGCTTGTACAGCTGGCTGATGCAAACTCATTCAGATGGATTTAAAGAGAACACTGGGATAAACTCCCAAGTGAAACAGACTCCTGTTCAGCTCATCACAAAAGTGTTGTATGTAAATATCAAATGTCCCAAGAGAATATTTTCTTTCCTTCTGTACTCTCCCTCTCTCTCCGCGTACCTGAGGGCTCATTTGGCCATGTGACTCATTCAGTCTGAGAGCTGGGGGTTGTCACTGGGAGTCGTTTGTCACTGTGTCTGCTGGGAAGATTACCTGTCAGATTAGAAAACGGCCCTGTCAGCTGCTCAGACAGGTGGCCGGCCCAGATACATTAAGATGGCACTCAAACACACACACACACACACACACACACACACACACACACATACACTCATAGTTTAAAAAGATATGAAACCGTATGAAAGTGCCTTCATATTAAGGGACATGCTGCCAAGTGGGTCTGCAGGATAAAGACTAATTTGTTGTTACTTGCACGCAAACCACATGTACTCTCAACACTAAACATGAAACCATTATATATTTATTCATATGGGTATTTATATACTAATTACACTCAGTTGCTATTAATACAGCAGCTGATTACAATAGACCTAATAAACCAACTGCACATGTGGTGTAGAGATGCCATCAATACAGAATGGTTTCTCTTCTGTTAGTTTTCTTTCTGGCACACACAAACTAATTCTGTTTGTAATAGCAGAACTGAAGCTGAGCTAATATACAAATATTAATATCTTTTTCTCCAGTTCTTTTCCACTTTCAGTCTTTCTTCCTGCATTTCACAATCCAAACTTTCTGAATGTGCATTCAACCAATATCCAACCAATTTTTTTGCTATGAATTCAAAATTGGTCAACATCTTAGCTGTTGTGCTCAATCTAAATGTGCTGTATTTATACAGCGCTTTTCTAGTCTTAACAACTACTCAAAGCACTTTTACATCATACAGGAACCATTTACCATTCACACACTGTGGCCGAGGCTGCCGTACATCAGATAAAAACTTACACACATTCACACAGCATCGGGGGCAACTCGGGGTTCAGTGTCTTGCCCACTTCAACATGGGACTGCAGGGATAGGGATTGAACCACTAAACTTCCAATTGGCAGGCAACCGCTCTACCACTGAGCCACAGCCACCCGTCTCTGAAGATTCCTCTCCGTTACACACCTGTCTCTGGGAAGATTCAAATGTATCTACAGATATCTGAAGTTTTATTGTCCCACGCAGTGAGACATCATGAAGTCAACTTACAGTTTTGTCTACAGAGGGAGCATTAAATATATAAACAGCAATTCCACATAGAAAAATATCACCCTTTTCTCTCTCATGTTTAGCCCTAATAGAGGCATGGCTCAAGGGTGGGCTCTGTCTGTCTTAAAATATTTTAAACAATTATACAATAGATTGCCATGAAACTTTGTGCAGACATTAATGGTTCCAAGACAATGCATCCTACTGATGTTGGGGACCCCCTGACTTTTTATCATCATCATCAGGTAATAATTAATTGGTCCAATGCTTTGGTTTATGACTAAGTATCTGCAAAAACTAAAGGCATGCTGATCAGCCTCTGCTTTACTTTGTATTTAATGCTAATTAGCAAATGCTTGCTAACACTCCAAACTAAAATGGTGAACGTGTCATGTTAGCATTGTCACTTTGAACATGTTAGCATGCTAACTTGACACTTCACATGTCTAAGTGTGTTTTTACACCTGTAGTTTGTTTGCTCTCAGTTGATGAGGTTGTAAACATTAAGCGTTTTCCCCTTTGTTCAGTTTGGTTTCACACAGAGATAAAGCCAAACAAACCAAAATGCATCACTGCAAACCACCAAAGAGCGTTTACTTTGCTTATTAGTCACATGTGTCTGGGGCGGGAGTAAGAAAGTAATTTCTCACATCTCCATGGTCAAACCAGCTCATTTCATTTCAATCATTTTCCAGACATTGTTTTGCAAGCGACAGTATTAGTGTCTGGCTCCAAATTAGAGGCGATGCGTGGGACGGCGATCTTGATGGCAGTATATTCCTGCAAGCTGCTACCGTCTCATGCCCTGCCGCTTTGCAGATTGCACAGCACACAGGAGCCATTTCAATCAAACTTAAGGTCGGATGGAGATTTGATCCTGTTCTCACCACACACCAACCATACAGAAGAGTACCAGAGTTTGTTTGTAACCGAGTGCGATTGCTGTGTTCACACCTGCCCAAAGAAACTACAGGCCAGTAAACGCTCCAGGCTTCGATTAAACTGAACTAAACTCCCTAAGTACGGTTTAGAAGACCTTCAAATCCCTCTAAAATAGTGCAGCCTGTGTTGCAGTATCTGCAGGCCACTCAGGATAAAGACTATTCTTCTTCCTGCTTCTGATCTAAAATAAATGATCAATGTGGCCTATCTGAGCCAATTCTGTACTGTGCTGACCTGAAGCAGCTGTTTAAACAAAAGTATAGCAAATTTATATTCTTTTACTTTGTGTAGACTTCCGTAGTCATTACTCTACATTTCTATGGCTTTGCTATCTGGACACCTGTGAGACACAGCTGTCCCCTCTGTACTAGGAACAGTCAGTGTTTAACCTCCTCCTGTGGAAAACAACACCTGGGAGCTCTCTGTGGAGGATTAATAAAGTCCTTCATGCTCTGACTCAACCACATGATAGGAGGCCGGTCTGATGAAGCCTCAAAGAGAAACCTGCATCCAAAGGAGAGAAATCTAACAGATCTGTGAATCAGTCATCACAGACAGGACGGCCACAGATTACAGATCATCTGCAGCACTCGGTAGCTAGTGGTGCAGACACAGACACAAAGATGTGATCTGTATCAACAGAGGAGGCGAGAGCCAATGGATGGCATGGACACAGTTTAGTGCCTACTATATCAGTGAGGCATATGTCATAAGAATGGGAACATGCAATATGTAGTTGCATCAATGTCCCCATTGTAAGGGACAGTGAGATGAGACCCCAAACAAGTTGTATTTGTTGGTTTGTGTCAGTATTACTATTGAAACTTGCAACGCAGCCACACTGCCCTTGGGAGTAGAGACAGGTGCATACAGTGGGCAATATTGTTTTGTCCCTTTATTTCTCTGCAGTCTTGAATGTGTAATATGAGTATGAATACAAAGTGGTTGTCTAGCATTGTAAGTTTGATAAAAAAGGTAACATAAGCACTATTTATTCTCTCCTGCTCCTGTCTGAGGGTTTGACCATGACCATCTCACCATTATTTGGAGAAAAGAGCAACATGTTTGTTTGCAGGAGTTACGTCACTTTACAAAAATTCAGCAGCAAACAGTGCCAGTTACGCTTTGGCCCCATTATCTTATCTTATAAAAACTTGGAGATTAGCTGAAACACAATTTTTTCCCATAATTCAATAGTACAGCACTCCTGATTGGTGGGAGGCCACACAATGGGAACAAAGGGCAGTTCATTGTCTAAAAGACATTTTTGGCAAGGTTATAGGACAGAGGACATATCTCACCCCTGTGAAAATGCACCACATGAAAATAATTAACAGCCATTTATGCACTTTCTGCCCAATTAATGCTCAAGGTACATATCTTCATATGTTCTGGGAGTGCTCTCCTGTTGGTCAGTTCTGGAACAATATTACATCCAAAATTTCTACCTTAATTAATGTTACTGTGCCTGTTACTGTCAATGTTTTGATTATGAATAACCTGTTAGCCTTTCAGCTCTCTAAAGCTAAAAAATGTGCTGTGTTTGCTGGACTTACAGCTGCTAAGAAAATGATTGCAACCCGCTGGAAACCACCTCATGACATGTCTATCCGTGCATGGACCGTTTCCTTCTTGGGTGTCATGTACATGGAGCTATCAACAACTTGCAACCATGGAGCGCTGGAAAAGACCCTGGACATTTACCGCAATATCGCTGCCTCTTTGAGGTCCAACCTAAACGTGTGAATGTGATTGGTCCCTCGTTATGTGTCTGTCTGTGTGTGTGTGTGTCTGTTTATGTATGTGTGTGTGTGTGTTTCTGCATGTGTTGTTTGTCCCTCCCTCCCAGCTTTCCTCTCTGTGTTTTTTGGTTGTTTTATTGTTTGTAATTGTTTGCATCTGTTAATTTCTGAATATGAAATATATATACAGATAATGTAAATGAGTGTGTCTGTTTGGAGGGCTTCTTATGCTGATGGAATCAAACATTATGGATAGGCATTGGCAAAATCCCATGTCAAGCTCTTGACTTAATCTTGACTTAGTCTCAGGTCGAATCAGACTTTGTGAGACCTGGTGCTTGACACAAACAACAAACAGAAACCATGCCATTTTCCACATCTGGTTTTGATAAAAGAAGAATGTGTGCACCTTAAGCATACTTCAAATCATTGTTTTGTAAGAGATAGCTGCAAGTCTGTTTTAATAAGCGCTATAAATGAATCATTGATCATCTTTCCGTTGTGTAGTAATTGTGATTGAGATGTCACAGCTGATAAGGATTTGTAGGTAGTCAGGTACATGTGATAAATTAGTGGTACGGTGCCACTATAAACAGCTATTCTAGTGGTGTTGGAGAACCTTGCCGATGCATGAATGCTATGAAAATATAGTAGAGATATTTCTTGTGTGCATAGACACAGCTTTGGTCGTGAATCTATACATGAGTTTAATGCATCCCGGGTGTTGACTAAACTGTACTTGGACACTTAGACTTGTCTTGGGCTTTAAAGTAGTCTCCGTTGGCTCCAGCCCTGTAATTATCCATGAAAATACACTAATGGTAGCACTGTAATTGAACCTTTAGAGTTACACTGTTAGCCTGCTGGTCTGCTTCTAATCTCATAAGTGACACCTTAGGCTACAATGGTGCAACTTTAGTAGCTGAAATGTTTAATGAAAATTGGATGGATGATAGAAATTGCCTCACTCTTTTTAAGTCACGACTGAATTTTCTTGAGACAATTTAATTTCAATCCAATTCAAGGTTATTTATATAGCGCAAAATCACAACAACAGTTATCTCATTGCACTTTTCATAAAAGAGCAGGTCTAGACCGTACTCTGTGATGTTACACAGCTAAATGCTTACAGATATTCTTTTTACTTGCATGAACTAGCTCTCTATCTTAGACTAATTTTAACTAATATAATAATAATGCGATACACAGTACTTTACCAGCAGATTTGGATATCCAGCAGTAAATCATTTATTTACAGTATCTGAGGGTCAGTTCAATAGCTAATAACTCAATGCACCAGGAAAATGTGCTCCTTGCTGTTTGTTATTACCACAGATCTGGTTGGGTTTAAGGTTCCTGTTGACAAAAGACACCATCTGTTTGAGCTTCTTCTTTGTCTGCTTTTGGAAGCCAACACTGTTGTTGATTAGTTCCTAATCTCTCACATAAACACAGGATGTTTTTTTTTAAACCCACACCAAAAGACAACAGTGGAATTTAATGATGTTATGCCACATATATCTCTCTGTGATGTATCTAAATATTACAGCAAACTTCCACAGCATTGTTTCCACTGTTGCTCTGCCAAGGCATGACTAAATAGCTTTCTTTGCTTTTTTTCCACCTAAATACAGATCCACTCTCATTTCCTTTGGGATCGCATCTCTGTTTTCTGTTCCTAAATTTCAGCTCACGCTTAGATTTCATTCAAGTGCAGCTTAGATAATTTTCCTTGCAGGAGGTTTGGATAGAGACACTGAGAAGTAGAAACAAGTGGCGTGGAGTAGAGTGGATACCAGCTTACAAGCAGTCTAATGGCCAGTGAACTAATAGTTACTAATTAATTGGTCTTTTCCACCCTCTAGGGGCAGCAAGATGTGATAGGTGGTCTGATGCTTTATTGTGGCTACCTATACCTCTGTCATCAATATTACACCAAATCTAGGCAGCACATTATCTCCCTTGTTGAAGGGTTCATTAGCTCCTATTACAGTGCCATTGCACCGCACTTGTCTGCATGCCAAGAGCCATGGCAGGGAAGAAAGTGTTTCCTACCATCAGCATGCTACTTACACCAAGAAATATCTTTTTTACCCTTTCAATGACTTCCTTCCTTTTTGTGGTACCATTTTGTTTTTTCACTGGGTTGTCTGAGAGTAATTTGTCTGGCACTGTAAGGGCAATCATTTATAAGAATTTGAAATATTATTTTAAAAGAAGTAGGCATACCAGGGAAATGAGAGAGTGCTTTGTTGCAGCATGAATAAGTTAATAGGTTCATCTGAGTACATTTCCGTGGTGAATTTAAGTGTTCAAGAGAAGTTGGAGTGGAGGAAAACATTTCTTGGCTTTACTAATTTCCTGTCTTTAAGGTATTGACTCTCATAGACAAATTAAGCACACACTCTTTCCAACGTGACATAATATCGTCTTCCCCCTTTTTCATGTTGGCAACAATGTGATCAGGTGTGATATAGCCTCTTTCCAGCTGAGGAGCCACACACACACACACACACAAACACACGCACACACACTCAAAGTAGCGTACAAGGCCTGTGAAAGCCGCTTATCTCAGTAACTCATTGGGGGGGTTGTAGGGCGTGAGACGGTCCACTGACTGTGGCAGACGGTGGAATTCATTGCAGGCTCTGCCATTCATACTTGACTGCGCTCTCTAGCAGGCTGAGCAGAATTGCTGTGACATCTGTATGACACGCTAAGTACATGATGTCAGCTACAGCTCAAGAGATCTGTCACCTCAATGAGGACGGGCATAGTCTGTGTTTGTTTGTGTGTGTGTGTGTGTGTGTGTGTGTCCATTTCCTGTATATTTCAATTTTTTTTTTAAGAATCCTGTGAAATGGTGTGCACAAGAGCTGGTCAGTAGCTGTGTGTCACGGTGTGGCTGTGTTGAGATGTGTAGATACGTGTTTTTTATGTGTGTCACACTATAGGGAGTCATATTGAAGACTTACTGTATATTGAGTGTGACACACTTTTAACTCCATCTCTGGATGCAAATAGGGACTCTATTAATTAGATGTTACTGGAAAACTAAAGTGCTGTTGTCATGAAGGGCTAAAGCAGCGAGCCCCATTAATATTGGCATAGTGATTGTATAATTCCATTACACCTTTAAACACACACACACGCACGTACAGTAGTTGTTAGATGTAAACATCACAGTTTCATAAAAAAATCAGTACTCAGTAGACTCAGTAGTTCTACAAACTGTTGCCAGTTCTAAGAGCTTTTATATTTCCTCACTAAACAACACCTTAATACACAGGAAGAGATGTGTAGCAGCTGCTGTAAACAAACCATTAATGATGGCTGCATTCCACTTAGAATGGCCCTGGTATTTTGCATGCTGACTAACTGAAATAGCTCACTGGGACACATCAATTTCACCTGTGCTATTCCTACTATGACAAGTAAAAGCTCCATCACATAGATGCTCAGACATTTGACTCAAAGCCACAAAGGTCAGCCTTATGGTGGTGCTCAAGAAAAAGTAATGGTATCACCAAAGTGAGTAGGATTCTTCCTCTGGAAACCATGCTTGTCTCTACAAACCTTTGCGTCAACCTGCCTGATAGTTGTTGAGATATTTAACTCATGAACAATGTAGTGGACTGACCTTAAAAGATTTTTGACAGATGTCAATGAATTAATGAAACAATTGCAAAGCAGCACTTTCATCAAACCAGTTGAGTCCAAAAACCAATACAAAGTAACAATCTTACCCCTCGTTTTTATTTACTAAGAATGAAAAAACAAGTTATTTCGTAAAGCCTTTCGTAAAGTTTCAGTGAAAAGAGGGATTGATGATGTCATGGCTCACTGTACTAACCACTGTATAGAGGGAACAGTGTGGATGAATGTGGGGCAGAAGAAAGGCTGATTTGATGCAGCCATAGCCCTCTGAGAAGATGAGGTCAGGGGATAGGATGGGAGGACCAAACAGATAAGCTCTGAACAGGTATTAATGATGATGAACTAATGTTCTGAGAAAATGTCATCACACCAAGAGGTTAAAATAGGATCAGCTAATGCATGGCCTAAAATTGCATATAGAGTGTATGTGAAAGCGAGTGGAAGCACAGAGAGATGTGAAGGAAATGTGTCAGAGTGAAGAAGTAATGAGGGAACAATTACAAAACAATCCAAATGGACTCTGACATCCTTATTTATAACCTGTAAGTATTCTGACATTCACACCAACTGCTGCTGCATCTGAGTCAGCTCGTCCAAAATGATGTATTACCCTGCAAGTTTAACACATGTAGATATCCTTCCTTCGCTGACAGAATATCCAAAACATTACACCTGTTTTTTTCTCCTCATTATATTACTGGTAACAATCTTTATTTCCCCTCTCAGACACATGGGACGCTTCCCTCAAATCATCTTCCAACCATTTCAAATACAGACTTATTGAAACGCTGCATTGTGACATTCACAGACACCCACTTGGCAGATTAGTGGCGTGAGAGAAAGAAATGTTTAAACAGTGGCTAATCCTTTAATTGAATGCAGATTTATTCAAGCCCCGCGCTTGGACTAGATTTAACACACTCTGCTGGGAGCATGTGTGTGTCTGTGTGTGTGTGTGTGTGTGTGTGTGTGAGTGATGGAGGTGTTGCCTGTCAGTGTGGGATAGAGCAGGCTGCTGCATTGACAATTGATTCTCAGCCCTTTTTAGGAAACCACTGTCATTTAAGTGTCACATTAATTCCTGTCCTGGTGTCCCGACGAGCGACGCTGGGATTAACCTCACATGGTTCTGCTGTCAGCGCGCTACAACATCCTCCTGACTAAATTTATAATGACCTTCTATATCACTTTGGCTGTGTAAATGAATGTCACATTCAGGCAACCAAATGATCCATCAGTCAATTATATCAGGTTTCCATCACTGTTATAGTCAGAGATTATAGTGCTCATCCTTACAGCCTGAGGCAGTACGCTGTGTGCTCTTACAGTACAAAGATTCATCAAAATTCTGCTACTGCTTAGATATGTTTATGATGATGGCAGACATGCCTGAGGTGATGCCACCTCAGTGGTGAGTGTGTTTTATGTGCTGGATCCTGATAAGAAAGCTACAGAATTATACTCAGTAAGTGCAGAACCAGTGTGCAGTTACTTTAAGTTCATGGTTGTGAAACACAGTGTGTCAGGGTTTGATTGCATTTATGAATTGTATCAAGAGAGAAATAAAACATGAAGTGAGTCCTTTGTCCTGAGTTGAATCTCAAAGTGTGTGAACGGGCTCAGAGTTGCAGGCCAAGTGGGTATTTCTGAGTCACAAGAAATGACAGGAAACAAATATAATTGGGGTCAATTTGTACGTTGGCCCTGAGAGCTTCAGTGTACTGAAGCACTAAAGAACATGTTAATAGACAAAGCACAAAGACAATGGAAAAACTCTTTACCTATTTGGTAAACACATATGTCTTTTCCTCATAAAACATTTGCAACATAAACACATATCACAACACAGAACAAATTCCAAAAACACTATCAAATTTAACTACAGAAATGCCGTGAGAAATAAGGTACAAAACACAGTTTCCAAATAATACTAAAGACTGATGGACACTCCTAGGCACACAAGTTGTGACCATGGTTTATGGTAGAGTTACTTACTCTGTGACTTAACATGATACAGACCATCTTAGCTACACTAGGATATATCTAGTGTATAGCATTTTATACACTAGGATATATCTAGTGTATAGCATGTTATACACAAGGAGATATCTAGTGTATAACATGTTATACACTAGAATATATCTAGTGTATAACATGTTATACACTAGGAGATATCTAGTGTATAGCATGTTATACAGTAGGAGATATCTAGTGAATGGCATGTTCTACACTAGGAGATATCTAGTGTTGGGCATGTTATACATTAGGAGATATTTAGTGTATAGCATGTTATACACTACAAGATATCTAAATAGTTGCCATAATATCTAAATCATGCAAATCGAGTGGTAAAACTGAAATCAAGTCCTTAGCTCATTTTCCAACATCACTGACAACATAGACAACATTAGTGAGTTTCTGTCTTCAGTTATGCTGCATATTAGTTGCAATTTGGTATCTCTCATATATCTCTTCTTGCAGCTTCTTTTCTAAATGCCACCATACATTTTAACAAAATCTGCAGGCACACTCTGCGCACAACCTTTTAAAACTGAGGGTAAATAAGCCTATTTAACATCAGTGGTTATCTAAACTACACATACAGTAGGCTACTGTAACGTTTGCAAACTTGAGTGATGTGTGTTAAGCGTAGCGATTGATTTCCACTGCGGCCATGAAGCTGATAGGGTGACACATTTAGATGTAAGAGAGCTAAATGGACAGTTTAAGTTTGCATTAATTTCTTCCAACTCATTTTCCAGCAGGCCTTGTGACCCTGCACCCATTAGTGGTAATTCTTCTGGCGACAAGTCTCCACAGATTTGGCCTCTGACCACGATTTTACTGCAAGCTGCTTTTTTTTATTGGTGGAGCAAATAAAAGAGCTTATAATAGCTTTTATACGACCAATGTAAGTAATAACCAATATTACACTTTTGGTTATTTAAATATCCAACTGCTGTAAAATGGATAATTTAGCTCCTATTTCCAATGTATTCAGATGGTTTGCTTTTTAAAGTAGCACATATATGTATCAACATAACTGTAGTATCACATTCAACAGTACTACTGTTCCTTACTCTGTCAAAATGTATGTAATACTTAAAGTATTGCAGCCAATGTGACTGTTTTAAATAGTCACAAATAATAGTCACAAATCATTGTGTGACCCAATGGGTCAAAACATCAACAAATTCAGACAATGAGACTTGTTTAGCTCAGAATACACACACATGACACAACCTTCTCCCAGTGCATTTGTGTTACTCAGAGCCAAAAGGGTGCATTAACATCTTAGACAGAGAGAGAGAGTTACATTTCAGTAGTCTCTCTCTTTCTCTCACTTCATCCTTTCACCACTGAGCTTTAAGATACTGTGCGCTGTGTGTATATGCACTGGGAGAAAAACAAATTAAAAGATAAATTAAAGAAAGAGAAGAAAAAAAACATTGTCTTGATCTACTCCCATGCAAAGACAGAAAGCAGTTTCAGCTTGTTCCAGTGACTCATGTCCCAGACTGCCATGTTGTTTTTACACTTGTCTGTATAATATAAAGTGTCAGAACTTGGGAATTGGAAATGGTGTGTGCGTCCACTGTCAGCATCTTATTTACTTTTGCAGGCGTGATAATTTTCCCAGCCGACAGTGTCGGAGGTCCAATAGCACAAACTCCCAGCTCCTCTGAAGTATCACAGTATTAATCATGTATTTTAATTTGATAGCGTCCCCATGTTGCTCTTTTACTGCTTATGAGGCCCGTTAACCTGTGTTTGTGTATAGTCTGCAACACTTTGCATTTATATGCTGCTGTGATTCTGGACCAAGTTAGCATGGCACAATGATTAAAACCGTCCTCATCAGCAAGGAATACACGGGGGGATGCCAAAGTCATTAAAAGCTCTAATACTCCATCATTTCCTCCAGATAATCAAACTGAATAATGGAGTGGTGGTAAATGCCTTGGGCTGTGCTCTTATTAATCAGTGACTGAAGGCATGTATGTGTGTGTGTTTGTGTGTGTGTGCTCATGTGTGCTCTGCCTACATAGCTAGTTTCTTGTTAGAAATGTACAGTGAATGGATGTTGTACAAAGACTGATCTAATCTTACATATCTTTCTGAATGTGTTGTCCAAATCAAGTAATAATTGATCATTTAAAAAATACAGTAAAGAAAAATAATACACCTTGTAGAATTACACCAGGGCGCTACAAGAAAAATCAGGAGATCACCAAAGTCACCAGGTTCATCCTCTGTAGACAACTGATACAGTATATGTACCAATTGTCATAATAATTCATGTAATAGTTGTCAAGACATGTAATATAAAACCAAACATGTCACCACAGTCAGTAGGATTCATCCCCAGGGGACAATGAAAGTCAATGTCAAAATTTGATCTCATACTGTCCAATAGTTTTGGAGTTATGTAGCTTACTTATTTAGTTATATAGCTCATTGTGTCATTTATAAAGTAAAGCCAGTTGGTTTTCCTCTCTTTGCATTTTAGTCATTGTCCTTCCACTGGAGAGGCCAAATTTGAGTGTATTGCTCGTTCATCTAACTGTCATTTGTCCATTGGTACATTTGCTGGATTTTTCAATTGTATTACAGCAATTCCTTTTTGTGAGTTTCATTGTTTGATAGCAGCTCTCTCGGTTTACTCTGGGTGTCATTAATCCTGACAGAAGATTTCAGCACTGGATAATGACTGAATGATCCCACTGCTGGAAAAAAAAACCATTCTTTGAGTGGCAGAGTGTATTTTACATGCAGAGAGTTCTCCTGGGACTGAAACAGTAAAGTCATCACCTGGATGCAGCTGATGCCTGCCTGCAGCTCTTCATGCGTTTCACATGACAGACTGCAAAAAGAGCATCCTGTCTTAAAGGTCCCATGGCATGAAAATGTCACTTTATGAGGTTTTTTAACATTAATATGAGTTCCCCCAGCTTGCCTATGGCCGCCCAAGTGGCTGGTGATAGGTGTAAACCGAGCCCTGCTCTGCCTTTGAGGTCATAAGGGGCAAGGTTACCTCCCTTTTCTCAGCTTTGCCCAAATTTGGCCCACAATATATCTAGGCAAGGCAAGGCAGTTTTATTTGTATAGCACATTTCAGCAACAGGGCAATTCAAAGTGCTTTACACAAAATCTGTTAAAAAACAGTTAAAAAATAAAAACCAATAAAAATAAAAACATTAAGATACATATAACAAAAGATAAAAAGTTACAGTGCAGCATAAGAAATTAAACATTAAAGAAATGAACAGTCATTTAAAGAAAGGCAACATCAAAAAGAAAGGTCTTCAGCCTTGATTTAAAAGGACTGAGAGTAGCAGCGGATCTGCAGGTTTCTGGGAGTTTGTTCCAGATATGAGGAGCATAGAAACTGAACGCTGCTTCCCCCTGTTTAGTTCAGACTCTGGAGACAGAAAGCAGACCTGTCCCAGATGACCTGAGAGGTCTGGGGGGGGGCATAGTGTACAGAAATGTATTTTGTCCCTAAACTGTTTAGTGATTTATAAACTAGCAAAAGTACTTTGAAATCAATTCTTTGAGGCACAGGAAGCCAGTGTAAAGACTTCAGAACTGGAGTGATGTGATCCAGTCTCTTGGTCTTAGTGAGGACTGGAGTGATGTGATCCAGTCTCTTGCTCTTAGTGAGGACTGGAGTGATGTGATCCAGTCTCTTGGTCTTAGTGAGGACTCGAGCAGCAGCGTTCTGAATCAGCTGCAACTGTCTGATTGATTTTTTAGGGAGACCTGTAAAGACCCCGTTACAGTAGTCAAGTCTACTGAAGATGAAAGCATGGACAAGTTTTTCCAAATCCTGTTGACACATAAGTCCTTTAACCCTTGATATATTCTTAAGGTGATAATAGGCTGACTTTGTAATTGTCTTAATGTGGCTGTTAAAATTCAGGTCAGAGTCCATGACTACACCAAAATTTCTGGCTTTGTCTGTTGTTTTTAACATTGTTGTTTGCACCTCAGTTTTTCCTTCATTTAATTTCAGAAAGTTCTGGCACATCCAGCCGTTAATTTGTTCGATGCACTTAGTCAGTTTTTGTATTGGACTATAGTCCCCTGGCGATAAGGTTATGTAAATTTGTGTGTCGTCCGCATAACTATGATAACTTATTTTGTTGCTTTCCATAATCTGAGCCAGTGGAAGCATGTAGCTGTTAAACAGAAGAGGCCCCAGAATGGAGCCTTGGGGAACTCTGCACGTCATATTTGTAAGTTCAGATGTATAATTACCTATTGACACAAACCAGATTCAAACCAGTTTAGTACTGAGCCAGAAAGGCCAACCCAGTTTTCCAATTGGTATAGTAATATGTCATGGTTGATGTCAGATGCAGCACTGAGATCAAGTAATAGTAAGACTAAAATTTTGCCACTATCTGTGTTAAGGTGGATGTCATTAAAGTCGTCTCAGTGCTGTGGTGTGGTCGGAAACCCAACTGGAAGGTATCAAAACTGTTGTTTAGTGACAAGAAATAGTTGAGTTGCTGAAAAACTGCTTTTTCAATGATTTTACTTAAAAACGGAAGGTTTGATATTGGCCTATAGTTGCTCATTAGTGATGTGTCTAGATTGTTCTTTTGTAAGAGTGGCTTGATTACTGCAGTTTTCAGGGCCTGTGGAAAGATTCCTGAAAGAAGAGACATGTTCACAATCTGTAGAAGATCAGAAACCAAACAATTCAAAACATTTTTGAAAACTCCCGTTGGTAGAATATCAAGGCAACAGGAGGAGGTTTTCAGATGTTGTATAATGTCCTCCAGGTTTTTATGGTTGATCGTATGAAATTCTGTCATATTGGAACTAGTTTTGCTTGAACACTGTGACAACACATATCCTGGACTTGATATGGAGGCACTGACTGTTTGTCTAATCTTCTGAATTTTGTCTTTGAAGAAGGAGGCAAAGTCATTGCAGGCCTTGGTAGATAAAAGTTCAGATGCTACTGGTACTGGAGGGTTTGTTAACCTATCGACAGTAGCAAACAAAGCACGTGAATTATCATTGTTTCTTGAGATAATATCAGAGAAGAAGGACCTCCTTGCATTCCTCAGTTCCAAATTATAAATGCAAAGTCTCTCTTTATAGGCGTTATAATGGACCAAGAGATTTGTTTTTCGCTACCTTTGTTCACCTTTTCTACACTCTCTTTTTTCTGTCCTCACCAGTAGGACATTTCTCCATGGAGACCTTTTCTTACCAGAGACAACTTTGACCTTAGTGGGAGCAATGGCATCAATAACATTTATAATTTTACAGTTTAAATGATCTACAAGCTCAGTGACTGAGAGCCCCGAGAGGGCGGGTGTGGAGGAGAAAAGCTGAATAAATGTTTCACTGGTGTTTTCAGTGATATACCGTTTTCTGATTATCTTTGTTTGGACACTTTTGGGCACAGAGATAGAGCCGTTAAAGAAAACACAGGAATGATCAGAGAGAGCAACGTCAGTCACCACAACCTTGGAAATGTTCAGACCCTTGGAGACAATCAGGTCCAGAGTGTGCCCCTTATTGTGCGTGGGCTCTGTCACATGCTGACTCGATGAGCAGCGCTGTTATTATGGTCTAACCAGGTTTCAGTTAAAAACATAAAATCTAGATTGTGATTAATAATAAAATCATTGATTAAAAATGATTTTCCTGCCAAAGACCTGACATTTAGTAAAGCTAGTGTTAGTGTGTTCTCATTTTTTGGGACAGTCTGTGGCTGACGAGGAATGGATGGTAAATTTGCTAAGTTTGCAGTTAAGTGCTTATTCGCCATTCTTTTTCTATTACCTATCACAATATAAATTGAGGAAGAATTGAAAACACATCTATTCCTACTTCTCTTTGCCAACATCTCTCACACACACACACACACACACACACACACACACACACACACACACACACACTTCTATTCCTTACTCATTTAAGCCATCACTTTTAGCTACAGAACTAGTTTATATTGACAACGTTTCATTTACGGTATTGTTGCGATGCAACCAGTTGTCCCTCATTTCGGCCGGATGTCTCTCACCCTCCGCTTTCTTTTTATTGGCATTGTAAACTCTGGAAGATTCGGGAAACATCCTCCGAGCTAGAACCAACAATCAAATTATATTTATATTATTTTTATTAATTAGATTTACTTTTTTTAGTCATAAAAAGGCTATTTTGCAGAGGCACCGTTGCTCTGCCTGGCGTTCAGCCCCGCCCAAGACGATTGTGATTGGTTTAAAGTGATGCCAATAAACCAGAGCACGTCTATCTCCCATCCCGTGTTGTGTGGACTAGCCAGACCTTCCTTTGCAGCACTGTGGAGATAGGTCTGGCAATGCGAGACACAACTAACCATTCATATGCCTCAATTCCTCTAAAAACTTGCCCAGGCTGCTTCTATTGCCTCCAGACATGATCAGAGCAGTGGGTTCACTCCACTGCTGCTCTATTGTTTGTGAGCCAGCCATTCATATCCCAGGAGTGAGCACCACCAGCTGATCTTTAACGCCAAACCCATCCAGTTTACCTCAGAACTGTAACGTAAGCTTCTAGGATCATTTTCTAATTACTATCTCAAGGCATCAGATTCAAGAGAACAAAACAACTGAAAATTGATTTCACTAAACTTATTGGATCAGAGGAAGTGTGCTTTGTTCTTTAAATTATTAAAACTATTATTATTTTTTATTAAAAATTGTTTATTGGTCTGATCAAGGCTTTGTGCAATGTTATTCATGTCACTGCAATGGGCAACATCTGTAAGCAGAAGGCTATTTCCAAGGACACATTCTGTTCCTACAGTAATATCCTACAGGTATGTAACAGTCCAATGAGAGCATGATATCACCAACTGTAATAAATTAACCAAACAGCTACTGACCATATACTGTAAAGATCTGTGAATGCAGATGAGCTGCTAACAGTTACCTATTTGCGTATGCTCAGGGGATTTTGAGTAAGAAAAGGAGTGTCGTTAAAGACAATTTGGCTTTTATTTTCCTCATAAATAGGTTCCCATGATTGAATCAGGACAAAAGGTGTTTCTACATTATTTACAGAAGCCATACTGAACAGGCACTGGAGACAGCTCAAATGTGAAATAACATGACACACCTGAAAACGTGAGGCTCGTGCAATAGCAATGATCAATAGAATTGATTATCTCGGCCTCTACCTCTTTGATTTTGACCGTTCTTTTTTTAGTCAGTCTGTTGTGAGTTCCTCAACTTAATGGAAGTGCAACACTAAATTGCTGGAGTACTTTTGTATTATTTGTGTGGATGTGTTGAATTACTCACTGAATGGGAATATTTATTGATCTTATTTGGCTGTATTATTTTACTGTGCCAACAGATTTATGTTGGTGTAAACAAACACAATGGTGTCAGCGAGGCTGAGATGCTTTGTGGTTGTCTAATCCAAGCAAAGCCTCCTACAGTATGTACGTCTGCCAGGCTCTCTGTGATAGCATTTCACCCTGTTGCACAGCACCAGCCCAGATCTTTGTTGAAGTGCAGTGACAGAAGTAGTAACTAGTGTCAGGAGGATAGTGCTGTGAAGTGGGAAGAGTCATTGCCGTTTTAAAAATAATTCATCTATCAACGTCAAAATGGGGCAATACAGAATAATCAGAGCTGGGTATTTCACCTTTCTAGTCTTTTCAGTGTGTAGACAACTACTGTATCTCTCCATCAGGGTTCTGCACAGACAATAGGTCTTTTCAGCCCCATTCTCTCACAGCTTAGGCAAATTCTGGCAGTGATCCATGGGTACATGAGAAAAGACTGCAGCAAGACCTTTAAGAGCCAAAAATCCTCTCTTATCCTCTGGGGTTAGGACAAATCAAAATCAAACGTTAGCCTCAGTTACTCTAACCGGAGTGAAGTGTTGAAATTACGTTTTGTTTGAAGTGGAGCCCAGCCATAACTAGGAAAGTCCTCAGTGAATATAGTTATTGGGTTGACCTATAATCAACCCTCCACTACCTTTACCTATCCTTCCACTGATAGAGCTGGTCAAACCTCTTTCTGACATGTTTTAGCAGCTGTACAATTTGCTGCCACAAACTGTGATACCACATCTGTGGAAGGTAAAACTCAGTGGGACTTACACTTCATCTGATAAGAATCTAATTCTCGCAACAAATGTAACAGGATGGCTTGCCAGGGTCTGTTGAGGAAAAGAGAGCTTGATAGAGAACTGAGGATGAAAGTCATTAAGAAACTCTTCATCCTTTTAGATTGTGTGTGTAGAGAGAGAGGGATATTCTTTTGCGATTCAATGCATAAGTGGAGGATTATGGCACATAAGTGATGGTGGTGCAGGATTTTCCTAGTAGTGCTGTATCCTTGCTCATAGCCTCAGAAAAGAAAAGGAAATGGGCCTTAGGGAGAGTGCAAAAGAACAGCCTTTATATAAGAACTTTTAGCCTAGATGACACATATTTATCTACCGTAGTTTAATGAAGAAAAAAAACAGGAAAAATTTCATGATAAATGGATGACGAAATCTGCTTTCTCACCCTGCTGTACAATACATGTACTTCTTTAGTAGATGATGACAATTATGACGTGAAGTTTGAGAAAAGAGACAATAGCATGCTGTCACCTTTTCCACCAACTCTCCTTCAGATCTGAAGGCAAAGGCTTGTGATAGCAAATGTGCCATCTGTTAGAGAGGGGGATAGTACCTGATGTGACAAGTTGCTTTTGCTCTACATCTGGTGTGTCGCAAAAACTTCATCATTCTTCTCCACACAAGCACTATGCATCACATCTCTGTCTTAGCAGAGAGGCGTTGCCCAGGGCCAAAGAACAGAGGATAGAAGGAAAGAGACAGGGGGCATCAAGCAACGACAGCAGGAGAGATGAGACATCAGTACAGGAAAAATGGGTGTTGACTAGAAGAGAATCCCAGGGTGACTCTTTACTGTGAATACTGATTGGCAAAAACTGAGGATCATCTGTCAGCTTAACCACCCAACCTTGAGGTCTGAATGAAAAAACATAATACATTTTCTGAAATAGCTCACTATTCATTCCATCACTTCAACAGCAAGACAACATAGATAGTGTGTTCATGCACTGAATCTTAACCAGATACCTAACTGACATTGGTTGTGTCAGTGCATGTAAATGTCAAAAGTGAAATTCAGAATAAACAGGCTACTGTGCCACAAATACATCTTATTATTTTGACATCAGGTGTTAATGTCAAACTCAGACTGCTAGAGCATTCTCAAATGTAAGATTTACACTTAGTTACTTAATATTTCTTGGGCAGATTAGATAGCTATCTGATCTAAAAAAGCTAAGTAGAAATGCATCTAAGAAGCATTGAAGATGGATTGAAATCTTCCTACAGACGTGGTTTGGCATTCTAGCCAGATTTTAAAAAGGTGTCAATGTGTCCGTTTGTCCGAGACACAATCTTTACTCAGAAGCTGAGTCAGCATTCAAGAATGAGACTAGTGAGGCCATTATGAGACATGTGACAACTCTGAAGGAGTACCTAGCTTCAGTGGCTGATATTGGAGAGACTCTTCATAGTTCAACTGTTGCCAGTTGCTTTGCCAGTTACAGCATCATGGAAAGAGAAGGTCACTCACAAAAACTCAGATGACTTTCAGGCTACAATTTGCAAGCAGGAACATGGGACATTCTGGAAGAGGTTATATGGTCTGATCAGACCAATTAAGCTTTTTGACCATCAGACTAAACACCATGTTACAGTGCATATCATCATAAGCATTGTAGTGGCATCATCAGGCTGGGGGGTTGCTTCTCTGCAGTAGTGTGTGGAAGGCTGAAATGAATGCAGTTAAATACAGAGAAATCCTGATGCTGTCTCTAGCAAGACAATGAGCCCAAGCATTAAGCAAAGGTTATACACTGATGGCTCCAAAGCGACAACGCTAATGTCTTGGAGTGGCGAGTTCATAGTTGGGATCTATTTTTTTTAGCAGCCACCACAACCATTTCACACTTTTTTGCAGATGGAACATTCTGTGCTTGTGAAGGACACACAAGTAGAGAACACATCATACTCTCTTGATTTATTCATGCAGACAGAGGTCAGGCGTCCATGTAAACAGCTTAACCTACTGTGTGTAACCTTAGCTAGAGTCTGACCAACAGATAGCTCAGCACATGTATGTATGTATGTACAGTGGTGTGAAAAAGTGTTTGCCCCCTTCCTCATTTCCTGTTCCTTTGCATGTTTGTCACACTTAAGTGTTTCGGAACATCAAACCAATTTAAACAATAGTCAAGGACAACACAAGTAAACACAAAATGCAATTTGTAAATGAAGGTGTTTATTATTAAAGGTGAAAAAAAATCCAAACCATCATGGCCCTGTGTGAAAAAGTGATTGCCCCCCTTGTTAAAACATACTATAACTGTGGTTGTCCACACCTGAGTTCAATTTCTCTAGCCACACCCAGGCCTGATTATTGCCACACCTGTTCACAATCAAGGCATCACTTAAATAGGAGTTGCTTGACACAGTAAGGTCCACCAGAAGATCCTTAAAAGCTACACATCATGTCGAGACCCAAAGAAATTCAGGAACAATTGAGAAAGAAAGTAATTGAGATCTATCAGTCCGGAAAGGGTTATAAAGCCATTTCCAAAGCTTTGGGAATCCAGCGAACCACAGTGAGAGCCATTATCCACAAATGGCGAAGACATGGAACAGTGGTGAACCTTCCCAGGAGTGGCCGGCCACCCAAAATTACCCCAAGAGCGCAGCGACGACTCATCCAAGAGGTCACAAAAGACCCCACAACAACGTCCAAAGAACTGCAGGCCTCACTTGCCTCAGTTAAGGTCAGCGTTCATGCCTCCACCATCAGGAAAAGACTGGGCAAAAATGGCCTGCATGGCAGAGTTCCAAGGAGAAAACCACTGCTGAGCAAAAAGAACATCAAAGCTCGTCTCAATTTCTCCACAACACATCTTGATGATCCCCAAGACTTTTGGGACAACATTCTGTGGACCGATGAGACAAAAGTGGAACTCTTTGGAAGGTGTGTGTCCAAGTATATCTGGCGTAGAAGGAACACTGCATTTCATAAAAAGAACATTATACCAACAGTAAAATATGGTGGTGGTAGTGTGATGGTCTGGGGCTGTTTTGCTGCTTCAGGACCTGGAAGACTTGCCGTGATAAAAGGAACTATGAATTCTGCTGTCTACCAAGAGATCCTGAAGGAGAATGTCCGACCATCTGTTTGTGTACTCAAGCTGAAACGAACTTGGGTTCTGCAGCAGGACAATGATCCTAAACACACCAGCAAGTCCACCACCGAATGGCTGAAGAAAAACAAAATGAAGACTTTGGAGTGGCCTAGCCAAAGTCCTGACCTGAATCCTATTGAGATGTTGTGGTATGACCTTAAAAAGGCCGTTCATGCTCGAAAACCCTCTAATGTAACTGAATTAGGACAATTCTGCAAAGATGAGTGGGCCAAAATTCCTCCAGGACGCTGTAAAAGCCTCATTGCACATTATCGCAAACGCTTGGTTGCAGTTGTTGCTGCTAAGGGTGGCCCAACCAGTTATTAGGTTTAGGGGGCAATCACTTTTTCACACAGGGCCATGATGGTTTGGATTTTTTTTCACCTTTAATAATAAACACCTTCATTTACAAATTGCATTTTGTGTTTGCTTGTATTGTCCTTGACTATTGTTTAAATTGGTTTGATGTTCCGAAACACTTAAGTGTGACAAACATGCAAAGGAACAGGAAATGAGGAAGGGGGCAAACACTTTTTCACACCACTGTATGTATGTATGTATGTATGTATGTATGTATGCATGCATGTATGTATTGCAACCACTGATGCATTTATGACTTAAGTAAAAAAAGTCAGCTTTGGGTGTGAAATCCAGACATATGTGGCACAAATGACTAAACACACAGACACACTGCATACTGCAGCATTGCTGCTCCAGCCAGGCCAGTACAGGGCTGTTATTGTGTCCTTTGCAGCTGACTGGTGTGCTCCTGCTCCCAGCAGAGTGCCGTGTGTTAAGAAGAAAGCTACTGGAGGATGAATAAGCCCAGGGCTCCCTGCAGGGTGTTGCTTATTAAATGGTAAGTGTTATGGCTCGGCCCGCTGGGCTACAAATATAGGCATTACCCCAGAATGCTGCGTGCTGTCTAGAACTCATCACACTGTCACTTCCTCTTAACCACAACCCAAGTCTATAATCAGCAGGTTTTTACTCAGCTGGTTCAAGGCGGCAGGGATGAGAGGGGAGGACACAGCACTGCCAAACAACCACGGCAGAAACAGGAAGTAGGTTACACTGGTGGAGTCGGTCTCTGTCAGCATACAAACCAAAACATGGCTCTTCTTCTCCTCATCTTAGTCTTTTAACCAAGATATTTACTGTTTTTAATAGAAATTAGTCTTTTTTTCATTACTATAAAATTGTGATTACGGTCCCAGAACTGAAACGATTGGTCAATAAATTGTTCATATATGTTCATATGTTCGAAAAATTCATATAAAGAAAATTAATTTGTCATTTTTTCAAGCAAAAATCTAAAACATCAACAACAGCTTCTTTTTTTTAAAGATAATTTTTTTGGGGCTTTTCCTTTTATTAAAGTGACAGTGGATAGACATGAAAGAGGGAGAGAGATGGGGGTTAACACGCAGCACAGGGCCACAGGTCTAAAATATGATTCTCTTATACTCAGCTATCCAATATTCTAATCCAGACAGAATAGAAAAGCAGGGCTAATCGTATTAGTGTAATCACGCTGACCACATGAGGGCTAGCGGCTTAGCTAAGAGTGGATTTCTGGATGCAGGTGCTCTGCAATGTGGCATTACAGCCCCTAAGCCTCAACATAGATGTGTTTCCATTACACAGTTTCTGGATCCCCCCCCCCCAACCCTTAACAGAGCCTGATGGAAAATAGCTGGTGCAAATGAGCTGTTAAGAACATTTTGACATGTTGAATGTTAGTTGTGTGCCATGTTAATGTTATTAATGGTTGTGATTCTAATTGCGGATTAACATAACATGCTTCATGAGCTTTGAAGAGTAGTTAATGGTAACAATCAGAAAACTGAACCCTGATCGGCCAACAACAGCTCCGTCAAACGAGGTAATCTCACTGTAGGTCAGCAGAACTTCAGGTATTACCTAATAAGGATGGCCAGTCATGAAGTGACATACTGAATGGAGTTGGTCCCTGCAAAAACTCTTTAAATGTAAGCTCTTAATATGTTCACTAAGAAACAATATCTGTGTTAAACATGCCTTCATCATCAAACATCAAACATCCTTTTGGCAAAGCATGCTTTAAGTCAATGTCTGCCAATCTAAACATGAGGTTAAAAACACCTGTGGAATATCGGTCACACTTCATGCTAAACTGCACAATTAATTTGGTGAACACATTCAAACGTTCCGCACCTCCGTGTTTTTGGCTTATAGCTATTTGTTTACATTGTGTCACATCTGCATCAATAAAAGGTCTTGTTGCTTTGGCTGCTAGCCGTTCCTGTTCACACTGAGTCCCGTGCAGATGTGAGTCGAGCATGCTCAGATTTAAACGGTTTACACCATGACTGTAATACTGAAATTTGTGAAATCCATAAAATGATAAATTTTCTCATTACAAACAATAACAGAAGATGGAAATCATTTAAAAAAACATTTTAGCCATCTATGATTGTTTGATTGCTATTGTTAGCTCAAAACTAGTGCGATTCAAATATTTAATCAAGATAAATCGCATTAATGTCATAGTTAACTTGCAGTTAATCACACATAATCAGCTATGTGCTTGGCCATCAAGTGGTATTTCAGACTGGACGTTCTGCAATGATATGATGATGATGATGATGATGATGATGATGATGATGATGTGTTCACACAGATCCCTTTGGTCTCATCAATGGAACATTTGGTAACTTAATGGCGTCCATTTGTCTCACGTTCGCCATCCACTCAAAACGTAACGTTACTACTCTTTGGCCGGCTCACGATCCCAAACGGCGTGTGTGCGGCGTGCCTGTTGTTGTGTTACCGGTCTAGCTAGATCCGGTGGGTGTTATAGTTTTTCTAACGTTACTAGTTGTTGCAACAGCATATGAAAAAACTAAAGCGTTTGCTAGGCCAAAAAGAACGTTAATCTTGCGATAAAAAAACTGACGCTGTTGCGTTAACGCCGTTGATAACGCGTTTAACTGACAGCACTGGGTTGACATTACAGAAGTCTCTCGTTAGCAAAGTGACTCACATCGTCACTCGACTCACATCGGGGAGGGATACAGACAACAAGCATCTGATGATGATGATGTCTGTGTTTAGAATTATTTACTTACTGAGTTAAGACTTTGAGAATTGGTGGCACCCGCCCCCCTGAAATACTATTAGCCCCCCTTGTGCCCCCCTAATCCATTGGGCTAGAGTGGTGTCAATCTGAAAACTTTGATTTCCATTGGATCAGAGTCACTTTGCTGCCTGTTCTGCCAATTGCTGCCTTTCCATTTGGTAAATGGATTTATACTTTGAACATAAATTGTATGGCAGCAGTGTACTCTGTTGAAATATTAAGGCCAGTTTAGAAGTAGAAACATATTGAACTCACTGTACAGCACCTGTTGCTTTAAGAACTAAATTGTTTGTTGCACTTTATTTTTGTTCTGTTTCCCATTATCTGAAAACTGTGTAGAGCAAGGTTTTCTTTGTTGTAAATAAGTATGAGGCGAGTTTTATTTTTATACTGTTCTTTAAAAAAAATAACTTCCCAGGCCTTGCCACATGACCAATTAATGTTTCCATGATGACTATCCAACTTTTGACCTTAAGAGCCAATAGAAATGTGTATCGTTTTTTGATACAGTGAACCGTCGCTATATCACGGTTCACCTTCCACGGTTTTGCTGCTTCACGGATTTGCATCGTGCATTGTGTTCTGCATTCTGCAAACATAATCAATGGTGGCATGTCGGTTTATAAGAATCTTTTTTCCCAGAAGAAAAAAGAGCGACAACAACTACTGATAACTATGTTCTTCTCTCGAAAAAACACACCTGCACCGCGGGCTTTAGAAGAAAAACACACCTGCACCGCGGGCTTTAGAAGAAAAACACACCTGCACCGCGGGCTTTAGAAGAAAAACACACCTGCACCGTGGGCTTTAGAAGAAAAACACACCTGCACCGCGGGCTTTAGAAGAAGAAACACACCTGCACCGCGGGCTTTAGAAGAAAAACACACCTGCACCGCGGGCTTTAGAAGAAAAACACACCTGCACCGCGGGCTTTAGAAGAAGAAACACACCTGCACCGGGCTTTAGAAGAAGAAACACACCTGCACCGCGGGCTTTAGAAGAAGAAACACACCTGCACCGCGGGCTTTAGAAGAAAAACACACCTGCACCGCGGGCTTTAGAAGAAAAACACACCTGCACCGCGGGCTTTAGAAGAAAAACACACCTGCACCGCGGGCTTTAGAAGAAGAAACACACCTGCACCGCGGGCTTTAGAAGAAGAAACACACCTGCACCGCGGGCTTTAGAAGAAGAAACACACCTGCACCGCGGGCTTTAGAAGAAAAACACACCTGCACCGCGGGCTTTAGAAGAAGAAACACACCTGCACCGCGGGCTTTAGAAGAAAAAAACGCTACAGAGCGGAGTCGGGATGCAGCGGCTCCGTCAGAAGAGCAGTGAAATACACGAGTCACTATTTTTCCTACTGTACTTTACTTTGTTTTCATAATCATTTTTCATTTTCTCCCGTTCCAATGACTCTGGTCGCGGGGGGGGGCGGTGCTGATCTCCGCAATTTGAAGCCTTCAGTTCGTATTGATGATTAAAATTATTATTTTACAGTAGTTATTTGTTAAAAAACGTTTACACAGTACTTTTATTTGTTAAACAAATGCTTGGGCCTGTAAAAAGGTTTTGTTCTTTGGTTTCAGTGTATAATGGAGTATTTCATCAAATAATAATGGTAAAAAAAAAAAAAGGTTACTACTTCACGGATTTCACCTATCACGGGTTCTTTTTGGAACGTAACCCCCGTGAAAAATCTAGGGTTCACTGTATACAATTTGTTTTCAAATGAAATTAATAATGAGATGTGATTTTTCTTTAGCAAAATGATATTGACGTTGTTTGATCCTATCCAATATTTTCATATATTCCTAAAAAGATTTTCTATGCTGTATTCAGATAAAATCCCTGACAGATTATTGGTGCCCCCCTGTGCCACCCCACTTAAAAAATCCATGAATCGCTACTGGTGACAGGTCAGTGGGGTGAGGAGGGGAGGGTCTGTCTAAAGTGCATTATCCAAATAATATATGGCCTAAACATGATTTCATGTTCGTTTACACCCCTACTGTCAAATGTAATCGTGTCTTGCTGAATATGGATACATTTCCACACACATTAGCATTGCCAAAAGGCGTTGGTAAGCATTCTCTTTTCATAAAAAATCCTTACAGATGCATATATTTTAAAATGACTACACCGATTACTGTACAGCTTTTGAATGCTGAGACAGGCATGGAGGGATGGTAGGAATGAGAATAAAACTGGGTGTGTAAGCTGTATAGTAACTGTTAAATCATGTGCGTTGCAACAGCAATTCAAATGTGGAGTGGTTATGAATGTGTCAGCAAGGAGCTTACTTTTCCCATTTACTATTTCCTTCTGTACAAGGTGACAGCCTGGAGTTGACGGCTGTAAAATGGAGTTATGACATAAGTCATGTGAGGAAAATCACTATGTAAGCACTCACAAAGCAGAAATGTACATTTGTGAATAGAAGGCTGCCTGACAGACAGGTTGAGCCCCCCCCCCCCCAGCTGTGTACAACCAGAAGATTCCGGGGTTCAAACAAAAATAGTAAGAAATAGTAGGACGTAGCTGATTTCTGTGCTAATTTTGATTATAGCTACAGACTCTAAGCACCGGATGTTCAATCATTTTCTCTCTCTCTCCCTGATCACAGGTGTTCCTTTACACTACACATGCTTACATTATCGACAAACAAGATAATCAAAAAACAGAAAAACCTAGAGTACTTAATGATGAGGGATTTGTCCCCTTCACGTCTCATTTCCGCAGGAATTCATTAAAAATGTGTTTACAAGAGAAAGGGTGTTTTATTGTGTTCTCACTCTCTTTAATTAGTGTCAGCCTCAAGGTTGTTATATATTCAGAAACAATATTAGCATAGATAAGCAAGAACAAAGAATTCAGGGGTTTGAGAATTAGGAGAGCTGTGATAAGTGGGCCAGCATTTCAAAAAGACATGCAGGAAGATGCATGGCATCATCAGAAAGAGAAGTGAAGAATTAGCAGAGGTACTCCTCTTCTTTTACCTCTCTGTTCTCTCACTGTATTTTTCTTCCTGCTTCTTTTTCTCCCCGTTTATCTCACAGAAAGTGAATCCCTGGCACTTTCCAACTAATTACCATTCTGAATGCAGCTAATTAATTTAGAAGTGGTTTACTTTTTATGCTGTGAAGCCCGCTAACACATCATCCACAGTAGGTGCAGAAAGTGTTGCCTCGTGTCTCACACCAGCTGGGTCTGTTTGTCTCCTGTGCTGGCTCACCAGTCTGCATGCATGGGGGGAGGGCAACGGGGGCAGAGCCCAACACTTCATCATGGCAAGGTGGTAAGCTATTGGAGATGGCAGTGGTGGGGAGGGTAGGGGGCGGAGGAGGGCGTCTTGGCAGGGTGGTTTCATGTGGTTTCACTGCGGAGACCACTGTGTGTTGACAGAAACTAGAACACAGCTGCTCAGATAACCATAACCACTGATGTTAGGAAAAGGATGTCCTAACTAGTTCAGCACTTCTATCTTATTATGCACACACGGATCCTAAGGCATCTTACATGCAGACGCACTTGCAAAGGTTGACCGTGTTAAATGTTGCTCAGGAGATAACTGTTACGCTAAAGACGAGACAGACTCAACAAAACAAAAGGGATTTATTTAAGCTGAGAGGAGAGGGGAAGTGGAGAAGCAGACGCCAGAACAAAAAAAACTCAGAATAATAGGAAACAAAACAAATACTCACGGCCACACGGACCCCAACCATAACAATAACAGTGCTACAGTATCTGCTTACGATTTTTATATGCATTTCATCTTCAGTTCTTCATAAACTGATCATCTGTGTGATGGCCACAGCCATGGCCACAGTAACCAGCTTAGAAGTGGTAACCTCATGCACTTATATCTTTCCTTAGGATTAGTTTATATGCTATATGGGGATTTGCTTTATTCTCTCCTTAGATATTCTGGGCTTTAGATTTATATTATATTGAGTAGTTTTTTTGAGTTAAGGATAAGTAAAAGTGCATTTCTTTTGGAATAACTTTTGCTGTTATTTGTAGTTTCTGTAGTGGTGTCATTGTTAGTCTGTGAGTCAAAATTGGTCTGATCACCCAATATATAAGTCCCCTTTGTTTCTTTTGGTAGTAGGTCAGTTGTATTATTTTTTTTGAGTCTCTTACCGTAAAAGATGTCAAATAAACAGACAATAACTAAAGCTCGTTCAGAGCTTTAGTTCCTGTCTGTTTATTTGATCTCTTTTACGGGCCCCAAAACTTTATCTTTATTTTGTTGTAATGATTTTTTGGGAAATAAAAACTTTTCAACTCGCCTTGTGACTCCTCTTGCTTAACTGCTTGGTCCCTCACAATCTGTTTAAGCAAATATAATCATCATGCCTATACCAATCATTTAACATGACTAGAGGAATTTAATATTATAATTTGAGTAAATTATATTAGCTTTTAGTAACAATAAAACAATGAATTACTTGGTTGACTACCTGCAACAATTCCAACGGAATTGCATACCTGCTGCCAAAGTTAGAACCTGTTTTGGTTCATGAGAGATGTCTGTATGTCTTTACATGTTTTCTCTGTGCCTTTTTCACTGGTGGGCTTTGTTGGGTTTAGGTGAAGTCACATACTGTACTGTCATCTGATCACAGTTGTTCTTTTGGACATTTCTTGTAATGGGCTTTTGTTGCCAGGCCACTGTCTAACAAATCTGATCAAACATTACCTACATAGTTCTGATGAAGAAGATGAGCTAAGTTTTGGGGCGTAAATTGAACACCTTTAAGTTTTTGACTGAAAAAAGACTAGGGGTCTACAGCTATGCTAGCTGCTCTGTGAGGCTGTCCTTCAGCTCAGTGGTACTTTGAGCAAAATGCTAACGTCAGCATAATGCTGACGACGGCAATGTTAACATGATTAGCAAGAATAATGTTTACTGTGTTCACCATCTTAGTTTAGCATGTTAACATGCTAACATTAGCCAATTAGCACTAAATATAAGTACAGCTAAGGCTGACAGGAATGACATTAATTTTGCAGGTATTTGGTAGTAAACTATATATATATTGGGGAATTGAAATTTTTACCTGATGATTTCAAAGTCACAGCATTACCAAAGTTAGGGTGACCAGACGTCTCGGTTTGACCAGGTAAGTCCCGATTTTCGGTCGAAAGTCCTGACAAGAGTCTGTCGGGATGCTAAAATGTCCTGGTTTACACTGTGAAATTGATTCTTGAGAAAAAAATCACTCCTCTAACAAATACAGGATACGGAATCAATGTTTCCAATAGGGAAGCTATCTGCTCTGTCAAATAAGATTACATTGTGTGTGTGTGTGTGTGTGTGTGTGTGTGTGTGTGTGTGTGGTTGGTTAGGATAACACTGGTTACACTTTACGGTAAGGTTACGTGAATTATCATGAATTCATGCTTGAATTAATTGATGTATGTATTACACATTATGTAATTAATGATTTATGTATTACTGCATTCCTTAATATCCCATGATTCATCAGGAATTGACGTGTTCATAGTCATTCGTGACCTCATACATGAACAACACAACTAAAGCATTAGCTACGTGGGCACAAGATTATGAATTACGATTTATTAAGCATGACCATGATTATTTTTGTGGGAAAAAAGTGATCATCACTGCACAGATTCTGATTTGAATACAACTTGAACATAAGGATGTAGACACCTTACCTAATGCTTTAGCTGATGCATGAGGTCATGAATGAGAGGCTATGAACTCATGTCAATTACTGATGATTTATAAGTAATGCACAAATAATGAATTAATTCATGCATGAATTCCTAATTCATGTACCCTTACCCTAAAGACTTACCATAACTTTAGTTTAAGCCTATGGCAGCATTTCCAAATAATTTGTCTAGTGCCATGCAATGAAAAAACATTTTTACAAAGTTTTTCACAAGTTCAGTGGGTGCATTTTCCAAAGGAATGCTTTAATTCTGAAAAATAAAGTTGGTCCCACATGAAACTCACTCAATGTTTTTTAATATTATTTCTTAGATATGTAGGCTACATAGCAAGAAAATTCATGAATATTAACTGAGACTCCTGTTATGTTGTGAGAAATAGGCCTATGTGTGCTGCTGGCAAAATTGTGTCTGTCGGTGTCTGACCTGGGCTGGCACATGTTCATGTTAAAAAGCGCAACGGTCACGCGCAAAGTGTCCCGGTTTTAGTTCCAGGAAATCTTTTCACCCTAACCAAAGTCATTATAATTCATTCTGTGGGGAACATGAATGTCTTTTCCAAATGGCATGGCAATCCATCCATCAAATAGTTGGGAAATGTCCCTCTGAACCAGAAATATCAACCTGGTGGTGGTGCAAGAGGAAATGTTAGGGGTTATCAAAGTCAGTATGGTTCATCTTCTGGGGATCATGAATTTATGCACAGAATTTCATGGCAATCCATGCAATTGTTTCAGTGTAGACCAAAGAAGTGGACTGACTGACCTTGGATCACGCCTCTAGTGTAGCTAAAAGGCAGCAATGTGAAGGTGTCACTTTGGGCTCTGGAAAACTGTGATGGGTATTTTTCACTATTTACTCACAAACCGATAAAGGCTTATTTATCAAAAACTAATCAGATTAAATAATGAAAATACTGTTTAGTTGCAGCCCTGGTAGAAATAATGAAAAATGAAATGTATCCAAAGCCAGATAGACAAGGACAGAGAGAGGGAGGGGTATATATTTGCATATATTTGAAGCACCTTTAAGAAGGCAGCCGTTCTGGAGGGTGAAACTTCTTTCCCACAGATAAACACTGCGGGGCTTTAATAAACACGCCTAAAAGACTGTTTAAATTCAGCAGCTGTAGCAGTGGTTGCAAATCTCTGCTGACCAAAATTACTTTTCAGTGTACAAAGCAACAGACATTCTCAGATAAATGTAATTACAAAATTCCCCACTGTCTGTTCAAATGTTCCTGCTTTAGTGAAATAAATGGATCCAATCTGCATTTAAACAATACAACTTATCTGGCACAATTGGCATGCAGCTAAACTTTCCTCTAATGGGAAATAAGCAGGGTTAAATAAGGGAATCGTAGCAGAATAATGTTGGTTTGCAGAATTGTCTTGCAGTGCGGCAGTACATGTGTTATTCTGCTTGATGATTTAATTCATCTTTAGGCAAAGTCAAATATTTCTCACAATGACTTTGTATGAAAATAGCCCATGATATAATCACAGAAAGCCTGCAGCAGCAATAACATAAGATGACACCATCAATAGAGATGATCTTGGACGTGCAACAATCTAAACATTAATCAGAGAAGAACAGGCGCAGGCTTCCTGTAGGCTTCAACAGGCGGGGGGGACCTCTGTGATGGATGACGAGCTCAGTGCAGGATATTCATCACTTGCTTTCCGATGGCCTATGCATGCTCACATTTCATTAGCATCATAAATTAGGTCCCCCGAGGGAAGCCAGGTGGCCCCAGACAGAGACCTCAGCCCTGTGACAGCGAGAATGGCCACGGAGGGGCTGTCAGTGTGTTCATGTCCCTGCCATGCACACAGAAATCATTGCAAACTGTTTCGTAGGCAGCTGAACAGCAAAGGCTGAGGGTAACATGAGTTGACATCCAAAAAGGAAACTACTCAGCTGGTAAAGGCAACAGAAAATACTTTTTTACTGTCACAAATGGGAGTTGTAGGACTCTAGTTGTGAGGGACAGCCAGTGGGCAATTTACAACGGGTTGAGGGAGTAATACAGGTTTATGTAAGAGATGAGATGAAACTTTAATGATCCTCGCAGGGAAATAGCATGGTTGCAGCAGCAGAAGTGCAGAATAAAGAACATCAAATAAATCAAAGACTGGAATATGGATACTGTCGGCAAGAAGCAGAGAGCAAGATGCAGATAGCAACACAATAAATAAAGTTTCTTCAATAAAAAAACGGTTACGCCTGTATCGAGAAAGTTTACAGGTGGACAGATGTTTCATGTCCAGTCAGCAAATGTAAATATGCAAATGTCCATCATGAACTTCATTTCCAACTTACAGGCAGAGAACATGAGCAGAATGTGACAATATGTAAAGGGACTTCATCCCTAGTAGGTAAAGACGATCAACATCACTGTATGAACAGCACAGGCTTTACACAATTATTACAGTGTGAAAATGGAATGGCACTCAGAGAGCGTGAACCTCCGATAAGGCAAAACAGAAAAGGTAGGTACGTATTGGACAATGATTCCTTGTTGCTGATTGGATGCACTGGCTGTCAGTCTGTGACAAACGGAAGTTCTTCTTTTGCGTTTGGATTTAAGGACAGATTAGGTGCCTTGCCATATAAAACATAATTTATCCAGAGTTTTTATGTATATATATATATATATCCATCCATCCATCCATCTTCATCCGCTTATCCGGTATTGGGCTGCGGGGGCAGCAGCTCCAGCAGGGGACCCCAAACGTCCCTTTCCCGAGCCACATCAGCTCTGACAGGGGGATCCCGAGGCGTTCCCAGGCCAGGTTGGAGATATAATCTCTCCACCTAGTCATGGGTCTTCCCCGGGGTCTCCTCCCAGCTGGACGTGCCTGGAACACCTCCCTAGGGAGGCGCCCAGGAGGCATCCTCACCAGATGCCCGAACCACCTCAACTGGCTCCTTTCAACGTGAAGGAGCAGCGGCTCTACTCCGAGCTCCTCTTGGATGACTGAGCTTCTCACCATATCTCTAAGAGAGACCCAACCCCCCTCCTGAGGAAACCCATTTCGGCCGCGTGTACCCTGGATCTAGTTCTTTCAGTCATGACATATATATATATATATATATATATGTATATATTTTTTTTTTTTTCAACAAACATTTCCTATCTCGCAATGTCTGAACCATGCAACAACATAACCTTCTTGGCTGAGGTAACAGCAGCTGTGGAGCAGAAGTCTATAATACAGAATATGTGGAGAAATATACAGAGTATGTTACGGTATAGCAATGTCATATGGGGTCAACGATCTAGATAGGTACTCAAGTATTAAGCAAAAGAGCAGGACCATATATTGCATGCTGAAAGCCTCGTGCTCAGCAACACTGAATAACCTCCTCAGAATAAATCAGAAAACCAAGAAAACAAGCCTTCTCTAAGCTGTTTGTGAGCATTTCTATCTGTGGCTTTATGAGCATTGTGTAGGTATTAGCTCAATTTTAAAAACAACAATATGCATCTCTGCTGGCACTCAGTGGCACTTTATGAACAATAAAAGTATAAAGAGATGAAAGTGAAGCCGATGGAAATAAATGGTACATTATCATCCGGAGGAACAGGATCAATATATAATAAGGTTTAATGGGCCAGAAAAGTGTCTAATAGAAATGATGGCTGCAACAGCCTCAACATGCAACCATAATGAAGCCAGATAAATCTCTTTCCTTGAGAGCACTTTGCCCTGAGCACAAATGACTCAGGAGGGCTGCTTTTATGACCCATGTTCATGTAAATATGTAGCCTGCAGTCTGTTTGCCTTATTATGCAACTGTGGCTCAGTATAGGATTTCTTTTCTGAGAGAAATGGCTGTGTTTAACTTTGTCTCACTTGCAGTGTGTTATATTTTGTAGAGTATGTGAATGACTGACATTCCCCAGTGGGAAAGTTCAGACAGGGGACAGGCATGATTTGCATCAATCGTTACATTACCATGGGGAGAGAGTGATGGAGTGGAGTTTGTCTCTGTAGCAATAACAAAACACTATCACACAAATAAAAAAGAAATAGCTGTACAAAGAAACAAAGTGTATATTTTTTTCTGTTAAAAAGTGGGGTTTGCTTATTTAATATCAGCATAAAAATGATAAATACATGTGCTGTCTGCTAGACATTTCCCTGGAAAAATCCTCTGGTGTTTCCTGTTTCCAGTAGGCTTAGGTGAAATTTTTATATTACATTAATAAAACTTTTCCCAAGATTTATAATGCATTGTAGAAAATGTATGTGTATGTATATTATTAAAATAGCAAACTAATATATAGGATCCAGTCAAGACTCGGTGAAAGGACACCACAGCCCTGTTTAGCATTACATTAATCAAAACTCGGTCTAAAACACAATGACTCATTCTGTTAGTTTGTCATTATACGTTGCTCACAATTATTACAATAAACAAATGAAAGTCAATAATATTGAATTATTACCCAGTCCTAGTTCCAAGCAGCTATCAGTTTACTACAATAACAGACAGACTAAATTGTTAAATTACAGGTTTGTCTGTGGTTACAGCAGTCCAACATGCTGCCATAGATTATTAATGTATGTTTGATAAATCCATGATGTAGCACCATAGTGAAACCGCTGCACTGAATTTAATGAACTTTGATTTCTACTTTTGTGATCACAGAACCAACCGAGGTAGACATGAACTTTGAGATGGGGCTCATTGAGAATGAAATCTCTGTCAGCCTTATCGCCCAATCTCTCACACACACACACACACACACACACACACACACACACACACACACACACACACACAGAGTCCAGGATGTAATATGGTGGGGTTCCTGCTCTTGCTTTCATTAATCACTCTTCCCTCTTGGTTGCTGCCATGCATGACAGTTTAAAGTGAACATTCACCATAAAAATTTATATTGTTCTATTTCCATGGTTTTGGGCAATAATGTCAATGTCCACAAACAACTATCTCTCTAAGTTTGTCTAGACTTAAATCAATGCCATCTGATGACACTTTATGGAGCCGGTCCCTCTGAAATGATTTAGTCAGTAACACTGCGGGCTCTGTGGAAGTTTATATTGCAACCCAATGAATAGTATTTCAGTGCAAGGCTTATAGAAGTGAATTAGAACATGTGGCTATATTCCAGTAAAATATTCACAATGCTGTCAGCTGACTTGAGAGCCTTTCATTATTTACAGTCTGAAGAGCAGCTGCAATCTGCCTGCTGTTAAGCACAGTTTCTGGTTCCTATTGAAAGTATACAATTTCATTGGTACAATGGTAATTTAACATGGTATCTTAATGCCTATACAGTATATTCTCCACAGGGGGCAGGGCCTGAGGTTGCCTTTCAGCTAAGAAGCAAGGAGGGTCAACACAGCAGCCTGTTTCCCAGACAGGAAGCTGAAGACAGATGACCAGTTTGGTTGAATAGATCACTGTCTCTAAATGCTCCCACCCACAACCTGCTGCTGACCTCTTCGCCCTGTTTGTATTTGTGAAGAACAGCCAGCAGACTGTTTGAAGTCTGGTAGACCTCCTCCACTCTACCTCTCTAGTTATGAAGGATTCAGTCTTAAGTGCATAAATATTTAAGTCCTTTAAGACTGGGAAAGATACAATCCAAAAAGTTAACAACACAAGTTTTCTTTCTTCTGTAGGTGCCTCCCTAAATAGAGGGCTGAGAGTGCATCCACACATCATAAACGGCTCCACCTCCTCACTAAGGTGATTACACAGATCAGCTCGGGGCCAACGACTGGGACAATTAGAGAATCTTACAAAGGGTTAAATGTGTTGCCTCTATAGCTCTGACATCTACTACAGACTGCTCACAGTGGGGTTAATTTGTGGTGTCTGCTCATCTTGAGTGGGAATCAGGGTTATATCGGCATGGGCCGAGTCAGAAAGATTCAGGCTTTCACCAGGCAGGGAAGTCCCATTGACCCATACTAGGAACTAGCCCCGTGCCAGACCCCTAAACCACTGCCCATATCTCAGCTCTTTTCAGCAGTTCATAAAGGTCTGGTGTTGTGCTCAGTGACCATTTCCATTTCCTCAGCCATTCCCATTTCAACTTACAGAATAACAACTCCTAAATCAACATATTAAACATTAAAGGGTAATTCCAGCGAATGACTAGTGTGCTTCAAATACGTTGGGCAACTCACAAGGCTAAAAACCTGTACAGCAGAGGTCGAGATATCCTAAGGTTCCAAAACACTGGTTCCTACATCACCCATAATGCATAATGACACCCTTGCCTCTTAAATGTCCACTTCTTTCAAATCCTACACCTCCAGTTTGTAATGCAATTATCATTATTTTTAAATGTTGAATAGCTTCCCCAGAGGCACAGAAGACATTGTACATTTGTTTTCGCAGTTAAGTAGAACTCCTCATGATGAGTAAACTGAACTTTTTAATAGTAAAATGCCCCTTTAAGCAAAAAAATTACTTTTCCCGGATTTTTAAATATGAAAGTGAGTAAATAGACCCAGATCCTAATCTTCTACAATATGTGCTGGACAGAATCCAAAATAGCAAATTGTAAAATGCAAGTTCACACACTTTATTCTGCTCCCATAGTATGCTATAAAAATATGTATACACATAAAACAAAATGTCTGAGTGAGATGGTAATTATCAATGCATCAATTAAAACTGACTTTTTGCATTCCTATTTATATTGGACCAATTAGAGTGTGTTGCTCCATTCTCAGAGGAATGTTTTCTAACCGACATATGATGCTGGCTTTCATTTGGAAAGAATGCTTTTATGTGTAATACAATAACAAATTCTTTAGCCTCATGTGACGCTTTCAATTTAGTCTAATTTGCACATTTCTCCATGTCTGTCTTCCATTCGGTCTATTTGTCTCACACACAATCACACTTCACCTCACTCCACTTACTGCCAAGTCAATTTCTCATGCCCTTCTGCCAAGTACTGCCAATATGTTCAAGAGGCAAACATGATGAGGACGCTTCACTGGTTGTTCACGGCACTGATGGCCAATCAAGGGCACTCCTCATGACAGGCAGTGCTGGTTGATGATTTTAACGCTTTTTTCTACACCGGCTCAAATACAAGATCAGATTCAGCATGCCACAACAGTTCCTCATCATTTAAGGTGACGTTTTCCTACTTAAAATGTGTGAGTGTGTGACAGAGAGGAAAAACCAGCGGTGAGAAAGAGATCAAGAGAGAGTAAAGGCAGAAACAGTATAAACAGTAAATATGTAAGACACAGATATACTTCTCTACTCTGGATGTGTAAGTGGATTTACTAACTGAATTAAGAAGATGTTAGCATACCATATTCTACCATAAGCACTACCACTTTTTTCTACCAACTTTATTGAGGATCTGAAGGTAAAGAAAACTTTAGATCTATAAAGTATCAAACTATAAAAGTATCATCACAGCATCAACTTCCATGAATGTGATGATAACCTGTGTCAGTAGGTCAGTAAACGCAATATTTCCTTGGTTTGAAACATCTGGATCCGTTCCTCGCTGGCTGCACAGAGATTTAAAATCCTGACCATATCCATCATGACCCATTCATCCAGCTGATACTTCCAACCTGTCAGACTTTGGCAGAGGTTCTTCTGTATCGTGAGGAGCAGGGTCAGTTCATAAGGGGCTCTATGGCACAGCTTGAACATATATCTGTGCTGGCAACATGTCTTTAATCACAGCTGCTATGCTGTCATGACATTTATTGTTCAGCTTCAGCCGAGCTTTTTTCAGAGAAATGTTCTCAATGGCAGATCGTATCTCTTATTGAACACTCTCACCATTTGTTTGAACCACTCTCTTGCATGTAAGACATGTTGTTCTTTTCAAGAACGTTTTCTCTTTCATCTGCCTCAGCTGGCTGTGCACTTCTCAAGGAAAAAAATCCTGCAAATTGATGAAGAACTTCCTGTTTCATCGTATGTTATTGGTGATGAAAGACTGTATATTACCTGACACTGTTGTGCCCTCACAATAGACACACAGCATCCTTTCTTTTGGTGCTAAACCTGTGCTATTTGCATTTCTGTCTTTTTCTTGTTATGGTTCATTTTCTGTCTTAAAGAAAATATTCAGTTTTTTGATGTATTTTATGTTACTTTACTGGCCAAATTTAACAGCAGTTACTATCCTTCTAATACTTTTGAGCTATGCTAGCAGCGCAGCTGTAGCCTTTAGGAACGAAATGTCGGTCTGTTGGACGGTCAATCCACCATTTTGGTCCCGACTGAAATATCTTCTCAATTATGGGATAGATTGCCATGAAATTTCTTACTGACATGCATGTTTCCTGGAGGGTGAAGCCTAGTGCCTTTGGTGATCCTGTGACTTTGAAGTTGACATTTGTGATTTTGAGTGGAATGTCAACTATTAGATTGTTATCAAATTGTAATAACTTTTTAATCTCAATCAATCATCAGGTCATCAATGTGTCCAATAGTATCAATTACTTAAAGCTATAGTGTGTAGTTTCTGTTTCCCCCATGAGGAATTCTAAGTAGTGACAACACTGTCGGTGCATCCACATGATACAAGCCTTCCGTGATCGCGCACCAGCCCCACCCATCCTCCATGCAGTTGCTAGTAGCCAAGCAGGACACGGAGGATTAAAAACATGATGGACTCTTCAGAATGGGTCATTATCTTCACTTCTGAACATATCATGCTGAGAGATCCAGAGAGAGTTGTGTGGAGCTGATAGTCTTAATTAGCTTTGTAGCAACTCATTTGGCAATGGCTTGAATGACGTTCATTAATTTCAAAACGTTACACACTAAAGCTTTAACGTGATCATGGTAAACATATCTACGGTACTAAAGCCAGCATCACTACATGTCTGTGACAATGAGCATAGTGTTAGCCTTGTTGCACTCTATCTAGCTACAATACGAATAGCTTTGATTTTGTTATATAATTGGAAATTTGCATTGCATAACATGGTCTTGATATTAAACTGTTGGTGTACATCGGTTAGCTTCAAAGACAGCAACATTTACAATAAAAGTAGTATGAGGCTAAGGTTGAATTTGTAATAATCAGTGCGTACATTGAGAAAGGTGAAATGGCCAATTAAAATCTTTGTATTAGTTTCATGCACAATATCCTCTGAAGATGGATGAAGGCATATTTCTGTGGGAACATTGTCATCATTAATGTGACATTACTGCCTTAGATAAAAGGAGAGGTCATAAATATTTATACATTAGCATTTTCCAGCGAGATAAAAGAAATGTACCTGTATGTCTAAACTGGCCTATGAGTCTGCTCTGTCAGCTGAGTAAATACATATGAATACACACAAAATAATTAATATCTGCATCATATCTCAAGAGTCAGGAGTTGTACTAAGAAACAAAACAAACATCTTCTTGCTCTATGCACTTTAGCTAACATAACCTCGAAGAGCCCTGAAACCACAAAGTATTCATGAATGACAGGTTTAAATGTTTAAATCCAGGTTTTATAATGTATATATCTTTCCTTTCCTGTGTTTGATAGCGCAGGGAAACGCAGTGTTAAAAAGTAACATTTAATATGATGTCATCTAAATTGGCTGGGCCTTGTTCACTAAACCTCTTAGTTGTTTTCCTCTTTTAACTCTATCAAGTTGGTCCAATTTGCAATTTGACTCTGGGATGGCATCACAAATTATTGTGTTGCAGGAGTCATATGTTGATGCTAAATCATGTTTAGCTGCAAGAATAATTTGTATATATAAATAGACTAACAATAGATTATTGGTAATGAAAGATAATAGCTGCGTAACTGCAGAATGTGCAACTGTGCAAACGCATAATCACAGCCTATGGTACTAAAACCTAGCATGACTTCATTGTGTACAGCTGGCATCGCAGCACATGCTGGAGAGAGAAATCCTCATTCACCCTGACAGAAACATCCATTTCAGCTCTGGCGTGAAGATATTCTCTACAGGCAGTAACACTGAAGCACTTTGAAATAAGAAAATGTCAAGAATCGTTCTGTTGTTGCTTACAACTAAATGTGTCAGGCTATGACACAATTGTCCGTCTGTTCCAGGATGAACAAGTTTTTACCAGTTAGTTCAGCATGGAGCCTCATCCATCGCTCTCTTCTATCTATGTCAGCACAGCGGCCAGGGCATAGCCAGCAGGGTTGATGATTAGCAGGGGGGCAGATGTTTTTTGTTGTCATCAGGAGTGATGGCTCCAAGTCTGGTCTCTGTCATTGAACCAAGGCTGACAGACAGACAGACAGACAGACAGACAGACAGGCAGGCAGACACACACACAAACTGGATGCAAACCTTTATATAGCTGTAGGCTGATGATGATGACGTTTTTCTTTTGTCTGGTGAACATCAACAGTGAAACCGGTACAGTGGTGAAACTATTTGTGTTGCTATTTTACAGCTTAAAGCAACATTGCGTAACTATTTTACCTTAAAATATCAACTTCAAAATAATTTTGATGCTACACTGACTTTTAGGAAAAATGCTGCCTCTGCCATTTCCACTATACACCGTGATCGCCTGTTCTTGCACCATGTAACGTTAGCAAGCGGGTCGGATCTCCCGTATAAGTGCCTTACAGCAGCCCCAGGAATTTTGGTGAAGCTGAGAAGAGAATAGGAGAGAGTGACCGAGCAAGAGGCCGCCTGAGAAGAGTATATCTTGGACTAGCTTTTATTTGTTGGCGAGAGCTTCATAAATTAAAAGACTGTAGCACAGACCCCAATGTCCTCTTGTATCATGACAAATGAATACAGTTACATTGACACAAAGTGTGTGCTTGTGTGAGTGTGAGAAAGAGAGAGCGCCCAGGCTCCATCATTTAATGCCAAAGAAGCTTTTCCACACAGAGAAATAAGGCTGGCTTTTAATTGACTTAATCATTTCATTAGTCTACAAAGACAAAAGATGAATGACCTCTTATCTGTTTGGAACAAAATTAACAAGCTTGCCAAAGAAGACGGAGAAGACATAAAGCATGTTTTAACCAGAATGAAAGGATGTTTCTGTTCCTATAGTTCGGAGGTCCGCAGGGAAACTTTATCTTCAAACACATTTGGTATCAGTACCACCAGAGTTTTTTCTTCTCCCTGATGTTAGATAAAGCTTTCATTATTTCAGGATATCCTCAGCTGGGAGATGACAAGAGGCCCACTAGTTAAGTCAAAGATTACTGTCACTTTTAATCACAAGGTCCCATTCTCTAGAATTTATCAGTGCTGCACATTGTGGCTCAAAATCGACATGGTCCAAACTGAAAGAGTACATTCAAGGCTCATTTTGGACACTCAAGATGGATGCATGTTCATCTTAGACATTCATGGTCCCCAAAGAATAAATCCCACTGACTTTGGTGATTTTTTTACTTTGTGTTGTATTTTATTTTGGTATTTATTTATCATATCTACTATTGGATAGATTGCTGTGAAATGTACTCAAATTCATGCTCCCCAATGTATAGAATATTGTCGCTTTGGCGCATTTCTCAGAGTCACCTAGATACATCATAAAAGCTGTTTCTGTGTCTTTTGAACACATTGCAAATGCTTCATGTAAATGATGATTATATACAACTTTCCGCGGTTTGCCTACATTGTCAATTGCCCATATCATGTTGATGAAAATGTATTATGTCTATTATGTAAAATGTCTTTAAATCATTATGTGCAACATGGTTGAGCCAGTTTTCATTATCTGGCAAGCATATTTTACATTAATCTCTATTAACTTTTTTTTGTAAATGTGTCCTAAACGACTGAATTCCTCTCAGATGAATCTTGACTTTCACTAATGAAAAGGAATGTGTGAAGCATTAGATTAACCAATGACCAACCAGTTCAGAGGCACATCTCATCAACCTTCAAATAGCAAGCATGTATAGACAGAGACTGATTTCTGACATAGGAGGAACAACAAGGAAATGAACAGGTTAACAGCTGGAAGAAGAAGAAGAGTAAGGCTGTGTGGTGGAAGGGTGTAGAAAGACTGCACTGTAATTCCCCATACAGTGCAGCGTGTACAGTTCGGCCTTAGGGGTGTTTCCTATGTTTACATTTCTAATTTTGTATTTTTTTTTCCCTTTGTGCTATGCAGTGCTGTAAAACAGTCTTGTCTTTTTTCTTTCCTGTATCACAATGACATGGTCTATCAACAAGTACAAACAGGCATAAATGTGAGTCCTATCCAATCTCAGTACTCAGTGTGTAACTTTGTACTGCAGCAAATGTGAGCAGAGCATGCAAACTTACTAAATCATTGTGAACGTGGTAAACATGTACTGAATATCAACATGCTAGCATTATTACTGTAAGCATGTTTATCACTCATTTAGCTTAGATACAGCCTCACAGAGCTGCTACTGTAGCATGGCTGTCGACTTTCAAATAACACAACCCTCCAAGTTTAAATAGTTTACTATAATTTCACAATTAAAATTGGGTATCAGTTTCCAAATACTAGATTGATGCAACCCTCAGTTATATGGCAATTTAGAAAGTGTTTGAAGTTAGTTACTTAACATTTGATAACATCACAGTAAAGACAATGTCAAGGTAACACTGCTTCACCTTATCTCAGCACCTGCTAAATGTACCACTGAGGAAGCCTGAAAAACAGGCAGCTTATGAAACGTTAAATACTAGGTGCCAGCTGCTAGAAGATATAAAATTGCAATTGGATGAATCTTCTCTTTGCAACATTGAATGCCAATCTTCTGTGCAAGTTATTGGCTTATTTCTTAGCAGTCACTTTCAGTTATACTGACCCCTTTGTTTAGTAGGTGGATGAAATCGGCGGGCTCTCATAATTCATCGCATGTCGACTGAGGAGCTAATCCCCATCCGTCAGACTCAGTGAGACTGACAGGCATCTGCCATTACAGCTGCAACTCAATCAGCTCATCATTGAAGCTGAGCGATGACGCCACTGGAGATAGAATGGCAGTTCACAGTACAGCGCAGAAGGCGACTAAGGCTCAGCATTACAGTAACATTAGACCTGCATGAAGAGAAAGGAAGACAAGTCCATGGTAATGAACAATTTCCCTGCATGTCTAACTGCCCTTTGCTTTGTGGCGTGTCCTTCCCAGGCTTTGCCAGGATGTATTGTCCTGTGTTGTAACTGGGTTGAACTGACTCTAGGAAATAGTGGTAGGATGGAGAAAAGTGCTGGGATTCAAGGACAAGGCAGCCAAGCTCCATGAAGCATCCCATTTCCCAGGGAGTGACCTGCATCGTTCCCATATTTGATGTGTCACCAGTTTCCTGGGGCAGACTGGCAGTTTTTGCTATACAAGAGCTGAGATACAGCATCACACACAAACGCATGCTCACAGACACGACCACACACACAGGTAGTGCTTTAACAAACCGATCGAGGCATGGCCTGTGGGCAGATTGTGCAAATGAATGATCTGAATGAGTACTTTTGATGTGCAGCTTGCTTATACGCAATGAATACAAAACCTCTTGTGTACGGCATGCGATTGAGTTCAGAGCTCTCCTTTCTGATTTAGTGTATCCTGTGCTGCTGGTTGCTACGCATCATCATAACGAGAGAGATTGATAGCAATAGATAGATATACAGAGAGAAAGGATGAAAGCCATTCCTCCAGTGGGCTTTCTCTCTTTTTTTGCTCTACCGATCATCAAAGATCTTTTGCCCCTCTGCGCCTACTTTGCTGCCAGTTAGTGTGCAAACATGGCGGCACATCAACTACTCTGGAGCCAGACAGGTCCACCCACAATCAGTAGGCATTAGAAATAGCACGACACACAGTAGATGTACTGCATATCTGAGAGGAACTGTAAAAACACACTTTCTTTGATTTACAGCTTTGGTGATCTCTCTTCTTTTTTTGTGGTTGAACGACACCACAGATTCCAGAGGGGAAATTGGAGAGCCTTGGTTATTAGAAAAACCCAGCCTTGTATTTGGGCCCCTACACTCAGCAGTCCATCAATATTTGTGGGCATTAAAACCAAAATCAATGTCTCCTAGACGGGAACTAATCCCTGTGGCCTTGTGCTTTGTCTGGGCACCACCACCTTTGATTATTCAACATCAATCTGCCATTGAGAGAATGAAAGGACCACAATCAGATTAGTGACAGGTACACTCCCCGAGATAACAGCATTAGCTCCTTAAAGACGTAGCCAACTGCAGGCCCCAGACATGCTCTCCATCCTCATCCATCCTCCATCTCTACCCCTGCCATGACCCCACTCAGGTGACAAAGAGATAATGAAGCTTTGTGAAATGTTGCCTGAATGTTACAATTTCCCAAAATTTTCGTCATAGCCACCCAGGTGTGATAGGTGTGGATCACTTTTTTTAGGGCTAGTAGTGTCCATGATAGTTCATATTTAACCAAGAAAGTTCTCCTGAGCCTCCAGCTCTAATAATCCCCCAGTCCTTTCAGTGGTAGGGAACCCTGAACAGGATTGACCTGTAGATTGGAGCCATCCTTCTCCCAATCCCTCCTATTAGATCTGCACCTCAAGGCCTTCCCTCATCAAAGCAGTGGTGGATTTCATCTGGCATTGGGCTGACACCTCATAGATTAGACCCTCTATCTCATCTCTTTTTCCTAACTTCCCCCTCTATCTCCCTGTCTCGCTCTCTCTCACATTTCTCTTCAGAGCTCCAATTACTCTTCTCTCTAAGTGTCAATAAACCCACACCTGCACCCACACCCACACCCACACACACTTACGCTTCTTCAGCACAACAGAGAAAACAAGGCAATATAAACTATTCTATTTCAATTTAATGATATATTAACTTAAACAAGATTTTTATTAGGGAGTTTTAAAAGCTATATGTCTTGAATGGTAATTGGAAACTAGCGAGGAGGATGTTGAGTTTATGAAATGAAGCTCATATAATTCAAAGGGCCTTTCCATACTCTCTAAAACTATTTCAAATAAAAAAGAAACAACATATTTCCCTTAAGAGTTGTTCTGTCAGATTGAAGTCTATAAAATAGTACCACTTTATCAATAAGAAGGTATAAGGTTAGGTGCACAGCTGAAATGGATTAGTGTTGACAGGCCATCAGGGCTATAGATTAGTCTCCAAGAAGTGTTTAAAAGCCCTGAGAAATGCTTTCTGTCGTTATCTGGGAGGAGGGGGGAGCCGGAGCCTATCAAATGTGATGGGCTCTGGCAGAGAATCAGTGGTCACTGAGCCACTAAAGCAAGCCCCCCGATAATGGAATACAATACAAAACAAAAGCTGCTCTATAAAATCTGAATTGGACCAATTTTGTTTCCCCATCTGGGGTTTTGCTGCGCTTGTCTACAGGTATAGTGTGCACGGAGAAGCCTGCACAAGCAAGTGAATGAACCATTCAGCATTGAAATTCACTGCCGCGGCTGTTTAGGCAATAAATGAACATGAGTAAAACTGGCTAAAGAGTCCCTGAAGCCCATTTTCACAGCGCCAGCACAATACAAATTGCTAAACAGTAGGTCTTTATTGTATACCAGTATTTTGATACATCACATTAATAATAAAATTGACCCTGTGAAGCCACTACTACTGCTCCTCAGGATTGTTTCCACTACACAGTTTAAGTGATTCAGTGTTGTGCCATCTGTCAGAATCAGTTGGCCTGGGTCAATGGTGTACTGAAGACATGAACAGAGCTTTCAATGGGAAATTTAGTGAGGTAAAGACTGCCTGTTAAAAAGACTGCCTGTTTCTCACTCTGCACTGCTGATTTGCACTTTCAGGTTTTGCTGCCATTTGAACTGTAACCTAAAAAACATAAACCTCCCTCAAGTTGGTATCAGGTGTCTCACACAACTAAAGAACCGGATTAAGTGTCGGCCCCTGTGAGATTGTAGCTGCAATTTCATCTTTTGCACAAAGCAGACTGAGAGTCCATCTGTGGAAATGCTCTGTTTTCTCTACGGGAATAGCAGAAGCCCCAAAGAGGTTCCAGGTGGAGTGGCAAGACCCAAGGGGCCTCGCCAGCTGCCTCACCAATCTGCATCTTACTGTGGTGTACTTCTCCTATCACCTGTTGTCAAACTGGATGTCAGAGACTGGGTCATAAAAACACATTAAGGGCACCAGAGAGCTCTTCAATTATAATAGCTGTCATTATAAATGTTTGTGAGAGCTCATGTGCTGTTTTTACTCTGCATGGTCGGTTGTTGCAAAAGCATGCCCTATAGGGAAAAGCTTCATCAGAACACTTTAAACAGCATAATATTCAAAAGTTTAATGAAGCGATGTACTGTAAGTCCTCGAGGACTGTGTGAAATTCTTTTCTAGAGCATAAAGACGAGTGAGACTAGAATGATTATTATTTTTAACCCAAGCCTCATTATTAAAAGAAAGGACAAAGAATGTGTGAAAATGTTGTTGGCAGCAGCTCAGCCTTTTACTAAGACCTTGGGTATGGAGGTGTCATTTACAATAAGGCTAGGGCTGCGTGTAATCTCTAATATATGATATATGATTGTTTGCAGAATCTCATCACCACAAAAGCATGTAAAAAGAGAAAATCAGCATTGTACTACTCCAATATCCTTGTTGTTCCTCACAATTAGAATAAATATATTGGACAAAGGCAACTTGCAACTTATTTTCAATTTATTTTAATGCACTTTCATTGCTTACGCTTGCCCTCTTTGAGCAAATGTAATGTGTCTAATCACAAAATTAGAAAAGCCCACGTAAAAGCCCTGCAGTGAGACTATACTATCACTGCGCTGCTTTCCTCAAGGATTGAACCAACACAATGAACTTTTAGTCCCAGCATGATGTTCTTGGCATTTGGATTTACTTTGTACTCTACAACTGTTATAATTTATAACTTATATTATACCACAGATATGTTTTGTACAAGCCTTTTGTTCTGGCTAATTCTGCTTATAAGACTCATAAAACACTTTACTGATTGCAATTACACATTAGGAACCAATATGTTTTTACTCTTACATCCGTGGACATTTACAACAAACCTGTTAATAATATTTTTTTATGTTTTTAAGTCATAATTAAAAGATAATAAAATAATGAACACATTTACAGATACATGCTATAACTGAATGATGAAAAAGATCATCTTGACTGGGAGTCTCCATAATAAGCCCTGGTATTCCTCTCAGTGTTGTATTGGCAGTCTTTTACCATCAGAGAAAGGGACTTGTTCCCTGGCAGAGCCCCATAATCCAAACTAATGAGCTATGACTTTGACACCAGTGGTGCACAGAGAAAAGGTCTTGGCAGAGAATTCCTGATATGGACCAAACATGTCAGCCTGACTGCTCGTCTGTGGCTGCCTCTGAATCACCGGTCCAAGTGTCACCAGGCCGTTTAACTTTTAAGATTTCTTATTATGGTTGAGGAGAGATGCTAATGCACAAGATAGAGAGATGGAGGAAAGAGAGGGGAAGATAAATCCATGGATTTCTCTGTAATTCATATAATCTCCTTTCCAGCCCCACTGAGCAAAAAAACTATCAAAGAACAAAGAAATATTCTAATTCACATGACAAAAACAGACTGCTTACCGTGAGTGAACATCAACATTCATAAGAAATAGGTTGCATTTAGTGTATATTATTAAACCACATAATTAAAAAAATATATAAATGTGATGAGACAAAGACATAATTACAGCAAAAATACCGCACAAATGGAATATCAGGGATCTATATCATTGGAAACTTTCCAATTACTGTTAAAACGCATTTGTGTACTGTTGAACCTTGAATCAAACAATGTAGAAACAGTGATTCCACTTACAAGAGAGTTTTTGGTAGAAACTCATGAAATGACTCTGCAATTGCAGATCAGTATAAAGGCAGTCCCAATGTGCAGCAGACAACAATGCACTAACAGATCAAACCGCTGAGAAAATAAAGGGGGATGCTATGAAAAGCAAAGGGTGTTACAAAGCGAGGAAGCCAAACACTATCTCTTAGTATTTCTTTTCTTATTACCTAAAGGAACAAGACAAAAGAAATGACCCACAGGTGCATGTGCAATTCAAAGCCTGCGTCTGATGAAGAGCATATTCATGTTCCTGTGGCCCTTTCAGCATTTTAATGAGGCAACTCAATGGGAAATGTAGGTGGGAATAAGAGGAGGCGAGGCGGTAAAGGGGCCAGGGTGACTCTTATCTAAAAAGAGATGCATAAATATGTGCTGTCAGTGCCTGGTCAAACCTTTAACTTCTGCACATAGTGAAGCTGCATGGCTGTGACCCTCTTTACACCTGGGAATCATCCTGGCTGATCAGGACAGATGGCTGACTCTGTGTTTCAGCTACAGTGTATGACACACAATAACTTGAAAAACGGAATGAAAAATGAAGCTTGTCAAGCAGAGACCTTCTAAACACTAGCACAAGGAACATGTACAGTAAGCTGCGATGTCAGTTTTAAGAAAACATATTAGTGGAGCAATGCTACAGGGCTTGAACTGAAACAAAACAGAAATTGTTAAATGTGGATGTGTAAGTATTATAGAGAGTATAAATGAAAACGTGAAATTCCATCTAGAAAATGGATTTACGAGTGTAAATGAGAGTTAATTGACTGATATTGCTAAAGTATTGAGTGCAAACAGGAGAGAAGAGTTAAAGAATAGTTAAATGAGTACAGCTGACAAAGAAAGACATATGTAGCCGAATGTAAATTCTTGCAGGAAGACCTAACTTTTAATCAGTGCACTCCTAAATCAATTCAGCTGTTATCCTAATAAATGTATTTTTTTGCTGTGTATCACATAACTGCAACTAGTCTCTTCCGATTTAAATATAGCTTAGCGGAAATTCTTTCAGGAAGACCTCATTTAATCAATCCTCTCTTCCTAAATGGAATCAGCTGTTGGAGGTGTTCACCTTCCTGCTTAACCAATCAGAATTGTACACAAATTGCAAGGGCCAATCACAGAGTCACAACCCTGCTTTAAAATCTGTTTCTCCCTTTGCATTGTCGTTGCAGGCAAAGAGTGTAACCCTCCACCCCCACCCGACCATCGCCAAAGACTTTGTACATTTTATTGAGCTGTACAATAAACCTCATTTGCATATCTGCAAACATGTCTCTGCTGACTGAATTAAATACAGAAAGATTTATGTTTTGAGGTAACTACCTTTTCTGTAGTGTGCTCTGATTCTCGACTGTTTTGACAGGTGTTGTGCATGTCTAGAAAGTAATGTAGTGCAAGGGAAAAAATGTTCTGCTGCGGAATATTGATTGAAGACAAGACACTTTGGAATGGCAAGCATGCATTCATCCACTAACCCTAACCAAATGCATGCTCTTGAGGAAATTGTTGGCTCTCTGATAATTGTAGAGTGTGGTCAAGACCTACTCTGTTCTACCGAGTGTCCTGAGAGAACTTTTGTTATGATTTGACACTATAAATAAAATAAAATTGAAATTGAACTGAATCCTGATATAGTGATATTGTCAATTCAACAAAAGGATAACTTACTAAATGAGTTCGGACAAATCACTGTAAAACCAGTAACCTAGAGTTTAAATGTATGCCCCGCCTGAATTGGAAGCAGGAATGTTACATGGATGTGGGGCTGCCAGGGCACCAATACTTTTCTAACTAATGAGCTTCTTGTCAGTGTGTAGAGACAGAAACAGGAGATACAGCACAATTGCTTCTGGCTCTGATCATATCACTGAGCACTCTGTCATCTGGAGAATGCTTACAGACAAGATACGGCACAGAGAGTGGATGAGTTTAGTATGCTGGCAATATGGGTATATACACCTTAAACACATGTTTACATGAATCAAATGTATTCCACACCATACTTTTATTTCAAAAAGCTACGGTAATGAAAAGGCTATGAATCATGGAGGAAAATGTAGACGTTTAAAACAGATGAACAGCTGACAGTTTCAGATTCTAAGCACCATGCCCCAAGGCCATTACCATCCATTTCAGATAGGAATGTCTTATTAATGTCATATTAAAGCCAGTGTGAGACAGTTTTTGCAATTAAGATTAAGCTATTAAGATGGTGTGTTAATATTTGAAAACACCTGTGCCCAAACACACTCTGCTAATGATTTATAGCGCACTGTAAACCTCCAATAACATTGAGACAATATAACTATTTTTATATTTGTTACATGTAAACCCCCCCAGCAATCTGTGATCACTGTTGATATTCAGGCTCTCTTTTTCTATTGTTTGATGAGGATAACTAAAACTACTTTGGAACAAGTCACTATTTTGGCCTCACTGCTGTTTGTTGGTGTACGCTCTGACAGAGAGGCAGTGAGATGAAGAAACCAAAGTGGTAAAGTGGTAATAGCAGCACACGAGTTCAGGAGAATCTTATTAATAAAAAAATTAAAATCACTTAAAGATTATTGAGCTAGACACTAAAGGATATGAAGAGCTTGTTACATGCAGGCAAAACTAATGTGACAGCTAAGACCTTAAGCACCATTCCCATTAAGCCTTAACAACATCTGTGGCTCAGCATATGTCCTCAAACTTTCCCAGTTGATCTCAATAATGTATACAGAGCTGCAAAGGCATTTACATAAAACCCATGTAGGATCAGTTAAAATAGCTAGTAGGCAGTCAAAGGCGCTCCCTTGCCTCCCTACTTATGAATATTAATCACCACATGATCACCAGATCTGTGCTTTCCCTAATAAGGATGGCCATTCTTGTTGGAGGACTGTGGGATGAAAATAGCATATGCTACAGACTTTCTATGACCTTGGCAAATTAACATGCAAAGAGCAGGGGTCGCTGCGTTATGCACATGAAAATCCTCCTTGTGTTTTCAGCCAATGCAAGACTGAGCATCCCAGCTGGAAGGAGAGAGGGAGAGAGTGCATTTTTACTCCGAAGATATCCCTGAGGTGGAGGCAAATTCTAATTGATGAATATGCAATGTGCAGTTTATGGTAAGATCTTTGGGTGGCAATGCATGAGAGAATCTGTGAGAGACTACAAGGCATACATTTTGTAAGTCTGACAGAGGAAGTGTTAGGAAACAGGAGTCAATTAAGTTGACACTAAAAGGCAAGAAGCCAGAGTCATGGGGGCATTGTATGTCCCCCTTGCAATTTTAATATAAATGGTAGACCATGTTTGCTGCTGGGCTAACCACTCACCTTGTTTACTTCACCCAGAATGTTCCATCTCATTCACTACATATCCCACTTTACTGTGAGTTTCTAAAGTGCAGAGTTTCTAAAGTGAATCAACAATTATTGTAATTAGCATTTTATTTAATAGTTTGCCATCACATATGTCTAATTACTGAAGCATTGTCATGTTTTGGCATTTCAAACGCATTTGAATATTTTATATTTTGTAATTATTAAAGTATTAAGAGAAAACAAACTATACTGTGCAGTTTGATGAGCAATACCTTTTCAGGTTATGTTTACTACAGTACATTAAAGGCCATCTGCTAGATTAGCTACAGTGAATTCAGGGGTGACACCTACTCTCTGCTGAGCTTCCAGTCTCAGCACCTTTTATCAGACTTTTCTAAATTTGCAACTATTCAAAAGCTGGAACCAAAGTTCTGATGATGATTATGAACACATAACAGACTTTGTTATTCTGTTATGAATATGCATGTTTGCAGTGAGTAGAATGCAAAAAATGCTAGAATTTGAAGTAGAGTGAGACCTCTTCCTGCAGCTGTCCCAGAACAGCCAATAGGAAGGCACTGACTGAAATGACCTGTGATTGACCAAAGTCTCCTGTCACATCTACATCATCATCTAAAGTGTAAAACGCAGAGCCAAGAGGAGGTGCACTAGTCCAGTTTTCTCCCAGACCACTTGAATTACGATATGCTGAAAGATTATTATGGAATCTTTGCCCTACTACAGCTTTAAATTGTCAAGACAACTACTGACGTTCTTTTGTAGAAATCACTTTTTTACTTTTAAAGATCTACAATGTAAAAAAAAAAAAAAAAAAAAACTACTTTATGGAAAGCCATGGTTAAAAAAAAAAAGGAAATGGTATGATGAAAACTTGCAAGCTTTACAAATTGCCCCCTTTCAGTGTGTTAATTTTGAATTTAACTTTGGAGCTGGTTCAGGTGGTGTCAAGTGTAATTACATATTATTTTTAGGGATGCTAATTTAAATTTTTTTCTGACTGATACTCAACCCTCATTAACCGACAAGCAGGCAACTGAGTGCCGGCTCACCTGTCTGGGAGATTCTGACACAGTGTCCGTGTGGGGCGTCCACAGACAGCTGCGGACTTGCACCAGTCACGCAGCCACAACATTGCATGCATGAACTTATCTGAAAAAAAGAGCAGTTAAGATATAGAATGTATTTTTATTTTACCGTGCAACAAACCATTTGAAATGACTTATTTAAATGTTTTTATAATATTGTGTTAAACTGTTTAACTGATAGTAATGATGGGTCAAAATTCAGTTAACGGTGAATTTTTAACATCCTTAATTAGTTTATATATATATATAATATTAGATTATATCAGTAGAAATGCACATCTCTTTAAAATTGTTTTTTCTGACAGAAGGGTTTGTTGAAAACACAGTATATAGATCTACAAAATGATCATCTGACTGCTTGTGTTTTTTGAACCATTCAAATGTTTAGCATTGTTGCCACATTCCCAAATCAATTAATTTAGCAAATTATATCATATATATCTCTGGTCACACCAATACTAATATGTTACTCTGCCTTGTGCCATGTATTTCCTAATTTGAGTGAGTGTGTATGCACCAAAGTACACATGTATTGCACTTCTGAATGAGGTATTGAAGGCTGTGGCAGTAATTAAAAATTAAAAAGATAAACAAAAACATAAAACAGCTGTGATGGGATCATAAATATTTTCAGGCCCATTTTAGCATGCTAATTTCCGTTGGGATCACATTTCAATTCTATCGCAACATTTCATTTCCTACCTTCACCCGCGCGCCTCCCCCTCCCCCCTGCAGGATGTAGTGTCATTTCTATGGAGTGTTTCTTTACCTGTGGCAATCTGTTTCACAGTGCTGAGATTACAGGCAGGCCTAATTAAAGCTGTTGTTGTATTGATAGAATTAGCGGGGTATTAATTGGAGCAGAACAAGCCAAAAGAATGTGTGAGGTGGGCAGAAAGACGTGATAGAGTAAACATCTTTTATCAGACTGCAGTTTTATATGTGGACTGTGCCAACTGCATTCCCAAATAAAGGTAATCCATCACACTTCAAAGTCCCTCATGGGGCATCTAAACAAACAGCAAAATGGGAACTACTAACAGTGTCTCTGTGTGCATTTCAATATTAAAAACATCACAATCAGTCGAAAAGGCTCATTCAGTCCAAAAGCTCCTCCAAATTTGGCAAAATAAAGCAGCCTATTCTTGCCAACACTGGAAAGACAGATGTATCCTTTGTGGTGTTTAGTATACCGTTACATTCCTCGCCAATAATTTATCTCTATGAGGCCAGAGAAGGGAACTCGTCATGACATTAAATCCTTTATACACGGTCCCTGAACTGCAACTTCATAACTTCCGAATAAAAATACCAATCTCAAAATGACATATCTTATTCTAAGATGCTTTTTAGTGCACATTGCAACAGAATTTCCAGAAAATCGGCAACAGAAAATACAAATTAATGAATGTTCCATTATCTAAATATTAGGGTATAGGCACATAAAGATAAACAGCTGTTTGCGCAAATCTTGTACATTTGAGAACCAATAAAACATTACAAAAGAAGAGGACACAATGAGATGACAATGATTAAAGGAGCGCCAGTTGAAGCCCAAACAAGGGTAACCCCAAATAGTTGAATATTCAAGGCTTCGATCGAAGGAGCCTGACTTAAACTCCCAATCTCACAGTGGAATCTTCGCAGTCTTAAAGCCCCAGGTCAGACCAAAGCCTCGCAACGAGACCAGTTGAAACTTGTAACAAGTTGCAATGCGCCGGTGTGAAATATTCTGAAAGCTGCCAGTTTACACCAATGTGACGAGACAGTGTATCATATTCATAGGAACAACTCTTTCTTTCAGGCTTTTTTGCAGCTGGATATATGTAATCGGTTGCGTCTAAATACAGTCTGAATGTGGCTAACATTAGTGATAGTGAGATGCTTGCTACTTTTTTTTTTCTCTGATTCACTACTTTGTTTTAACGCCGCTTGCTCTCCTCAGTCACTCTCTAGTTTACTTGACCACATTATCGGGCTTGCTGGCGCTCGTTGAAGATTCAGCTAGATTCCCTCCAAAAGTCTGCCATTTCCACCAGCTGACAGTTTGTAACATAAAAAAACAATGTTCATTCTATCCCTATAGTAATTAAACGTGGATCATGCCATTTTGGCTACATGGGGCTGCTTAAGGTCTGATTTGACATAGAACTACCTGTTTTCTCCCAATAAGTTAATTTACAGCCTATTATGATATACATATCAACATTTTGCTGTAAATGAAAATGTGAAAAGAAAGACACTTTACATAAATCCAACCGCCCCATGACAGTTTCACTTTCCATGATCCATGACTGACAGTACCCCCCCGCCCCCAACACACACACACCCTTCAGACCCCCTTTGCAACATTTTTTTCACAAAAGCGAATGGTGACAAAGTCACAGTCACCTCTCTCTGAATCTGTTTCGTGAGGAGCAGAGGAGCCCATCTTTTTTACTTCAAAGATAGGCTACCTAAGTAATAATTATATTATTACATTACATTATTATGTATTAAAGGTCAAATAAATTCCTGTATTGAAATGGAGTTAATTTGTTAACTAAGGTTCGGGAGCAGGGCCACGCCTAAACCACACCTCTAATCACCAGACAAAACTACATATACCGTGCACATGCACAGCCAGGCTTGTGTCTCTGATTGCTTGACGCAAGCCGGTCGGCGTTTCACGCTCTCAGTCGTAGATCCGGAGCTACAGCTACGCTCACCTGATGTCAATGACTGAGCCCGGATCTCCACTCCCCTGCCGAACGTTCCCGGCGCCTGCGGCTTCAGCCTCGGCTTCCAGCGGCTCCTGCGGCTCCTAGCTGCCTTAGCTTCAGCTTCCAGCGGCTCTCTGGCTTCTTCCCTTAGTCCGTAAGGTTGAGTTATCGCTCGCCTACTCTCTCCTCGTCGTCAGCGTTCCTCCCGTGGAAGCGCCTGCTACTCTCCTCGGCGCTGCGTGCCCTCCTGCATGGCACTGCCGTCTCTACCTCCACAGATGACACCCGATGTCGGAGACTGGACCGTGGCCTGCCTTCTACTGTGCCTCATTGACACCAGTACTGCATTGTATCGGCTCTTCCTAGCCTCCGTCGCTACCTCGGAGGCGGCTACCACCGGGCCTCCGGCCCTTCCGGGTCCCCCGCCGGCGTCGACCTCGGCCAGTGGCGTCGTGCATGACGTCACCGGTCGTCGACCGCCGCCGCATGCTCCACCGGCCCCTGGTGGGGGTCAGGTTGTATGTCCCCCTGTGCCTGCTCCCTCAATGTTTGTTATGTCCCAGGCTATCTCAGCCTTCTTTTCATCCCTGTGTTCGCAGGCTTCACTAGATCCCCGCGCACACGCATCCTTTCATCCCTTCATCCCTTCCTCTACCCTTCCTTCTGCCGCTCTCAGCCGTGCGGCTTCTGCTCCTGTCTCCTTCCACGATGGCCGCTCCGACGTTCCTGTGCCCTGCCCCGCAGCTCTTCGGGACCTGCTCGGCGTCATCCCGGGCAATTCTCGGCCTTCTTCTTTTCCAACTGGTCTATCCTTACCCCCTCCCCATCCCCCTCATCCCCTCCCCCCCCCTCCTTTCCCCAACGCCCAAATGTATTTTGCTTCTTGTGTTCGAGAAGGTGTGACGACGGGGACGAAGGCGAAGGACGGAGAGGGGGAAGCTGCTTCGTTGGCTTCTATTGCTGCCCACGGCGGCATCAACCACTGGGCCTCCTGCACTTCCGGGCGACCTGCCTGCGTTGGCTATGGCCGGTGGCGTCACGAGGCCTCGACAGCCACAGCACTCATCACCAGCTTCCACTAGCGGTGGTCAGGTTGTATTTCCCCATGTGCCTGCTCCCTCTGTCTGTCGTGTCTTGGGCGTTCTCCGCTTTTTCATCCCTGTGTTTGCGGGCTTCACCAGACCCTGTGCACATGCATCCCTTCATCCCTTCCTTCTGCTGTTCCTGGCCATTCGGCTTCGGCTCCCTCCCTTTCCGAGCTGGCCGCACTGCCGTTCCAGTGCCACATCCAGTGCTCGACGATTCTTAGCCTTCTTCTTTCTAACTGGTCTGTCTTCCCTCCCCCCCCTCCCTTCCCCAACACCCGAATGTATTTTGCTCTTGTGTTAACAACTTTTCTCCAGCCATAGCAGCTCCGGTCATTCGGCCAGCTTCGTGGGTGCGCTGGCCTTCTCCGGTCTCCCATGCTCTGCACTAGCTTATTTTCTCTGGCAATTTAGGCCGCGTGCTATTGTTGATGATTTCCGCAATCTCGCCATCCTTCTCTCCAATGGGGCAACCTCTGGGCCTGGCGCCTACATTGGGTTCTCGGGCATTGACCTGATTCATTGTAATTTCTGGCGTTGCTGCCCTCGGAGACGGGGTAGTGCTTCATTCTGCTCTTCTCTGCCACCAGTTATTCCTTCGGCATCTCGATTCTGCCCTTTCGATTGGTTCTGTAAGCGACTTCCTTCTTGTCTGTCCTTTCGTGTCTTTCTTGTCTTTCTTTGCGCTGTCTCGGACGGGGCTCCCTCCGTGGATTTGGCGGTTTCTGCGGGGGTCATGGTTTGTTTTAGCTTAGCCCTCGGATTTCTGTGATCCGGCACGGTGTCCAGTCTCCTTCGACATTCCATGTCCTTTCTCCATTGTCATGGCTGACTTACTTTTGGGGGCATGACTGGTCACAAGTCCATACTCATTTACTCAAACACAGCAGTAGAAGACATCTTACATAAAGAAATTCAGACACTCGGCTCCAGAATCAGACATTCACCCCACACCAGTTCCACCTTTTAGCCATAACGTTCAACTAACACACCAGCCTAGAAACTTCTTACGCATCACAAGACGCCATCATCAGCAGTCTTGCCCAGCACTCTCTCAGCCTACTTAACTGGCTGGAATTGCTTTAAGGCACATCAAGCCACATATCGGCTTCCGTTCTCTCTCTGGACGTTACATCCATCTGCAATTTCATCACCCATGCTCATTTCATTCAACGCTTGTACAGCTTTTCACTTCATCTGTCTATAATCCTTCTCATCATCCCCGGTTTATCAGACATCACCATCCACACCTCAAACTCTCTCATATTCACACTTAGTGTCCTTCCCATTAGAATGGGAATGATGAGTAAATAGTAAATAATATCAATCAAACATATCGGCTCCAGGTACGCCGCCAAGGCATCTCTACGACGCCCACTTTTCACTAATTCAAAATGGCCACTTGACTCTGTTTTCAGAATCCGCTGAACAGCATTCTCTGCATTTCAGCCACATCACCCAAACATTATTCCAGCCAATCTTTCCGCATCGGCGCAGCATCAACAGTTGCCAGAAACCATTCAGGTCCTAGGCCGCTGGTCATCCCAGGCATGCTGATATTCAGTCAAGCCCACGCACAACTCAGTTCTACACAATCTGACACTTTTGGGGGTCTGTAGACTATTCGGCGAAAACTGCTTATGAGACGGATCCCCACCCTGAGTCTCTTCCACCCGGTCATCATACATCCTCCCAGACCAGCCATCGGACGACATCCACATAAATTTTCACATTCATAATGTTCATCTGCACATTCATATTGTTCATTAAATCTTTAACTAACACATGGTTGTGGCGTGGTCCATGCTAGTGAAATGGAGTTAATTTGTTAACTAAGGTTCGGGAGCAGGGCCACGCCTAAACCACACCTCTAATCACCAGACAAAACTACATATACCGTGCACATGCACAGCCAGGCTTGTGTCTCTGATTGCTTGACCCACCCTCCCTTTCCCTCTCCATCCATCTTACCCCTCTTCCCTTCCTGCTGCTCATCTCTCTCATGTCTCTTCTAGGTACCGTCTGGGGGTCTGTAGACTATTCGGGCGAAAACTGCTTATGAGACGGATCCCCCACCCTGAGTCTCTTCCACCCGGTCATCATACATCCTCCCAGACCAGCCATCGGACGACATCCACATAAATTTTCACATTCATAATGTTCATCTGCACATTCATATTGTTCATTAAATCTTTAACTAACACATGGTTGTGGCGTGGTCCATGCTAGTGAATTTGTGATTATTTGGCTAAAGATTTCTTTCTATCTACCTGACACAACCACTAAGCTTTATGCAAATAATTATGTAATGATGTCACACATACTGTATGCAAATGACATACAGAACATACAAATTGCTTTCTATTCTGTGGAAACACTGTACTGGTGGGTTTGTGAATTGATTTTGTTGCAGACTGCCACAAGTTCATGTTATGTTAATGTTACCCAATCAGTTGAGTCCATTTTCATGGCTTAACTACATCAAGGAGAAACAATAGAAATGCATTGTATGTATGCTGTATGTCATCTTTGCTGTAGTGTGAACATGGGGAAAGTTATAGATCTCAGTTTTGATTCTAAAGTTTTGTGCTCCATTAACCAACAGAGCAGATCAGCGGCAATCACCTCAACACCTGGATTGTACTGGATTGGATTGTACTCTCCAAAAAAGGCAGTCAAGTGAAAAAACAGCTTTGCTCTCAGAATGCAGTGGCTGCATTGATTTTGCGCTGGGGTCACTTCTTTCCTGCTATCAGCCAAAGCATGCCAGGGGTTCTTAGGCCAACAATGGCCCAACACTGGGCCTGATTCTTACTGACAACAACCTCTATTGTATTTCTTATCGATATCTGTATCAAGCAAAATCATTGCCCCTACCTCGGTCGAGCACGCATTCTTTATTAATACCTACTTTGGATCGGCATTTCCGTCGATGGAGAGGACGGACGCACTTATTACATGTGTTATCTGGTCTCCATCGTCTGAATGAGACTCCACTGGGAGGAGAGGGAGGAAGAGGAGGAGGGGAGTTTATTGGCTTTAGCAAGGTCAGAGAGGGAGAGAAGGGAGACAAAGTGCTGGGCCAGCACAATGGGCTTTTATTTTGTTGGGTCAGGCAGTACAGGTGATTAAGCTGTCAGCTAAGAGGGGGCCCTATTGATTTGGGCATGGGGGGTGGGGAGGGGTACACCCCCAGTTGTTTTAATTTATTAGCCAGCAACAATTTGATTTGATAGTGAGGAGGTGTAGCAATGTGAGTGCTCAGTGATCATGGCTATACAAAGAGTTCTTTGGTCCTCCTACCAGCTTCCCTTTGGAATCATTGTAATGACAGCCTTTAGGCACCGTCAACATTTCATTGGCGTGCCTAAAGATTGCAAACTAGGTATGTTGAAGGGTACGTGACAATATGGGGGGTATTTTAATTCCAAAGCCCAAGGGAACTTTTCAGGATGCATAGTCTCCTGATCCATGAAATAACTGGCCTTTAATAATAAAGATCTGCCTGCCTCTAAGGGAATTTAACATAGGGGGGTATATACTCATGCCCCCTGTATTTTAAGGAAGAACATTTATTTATTTACTAGTGCTGTCAAAATGAAAATATTTAATCTTGATTAATTGCGTTAATGTCATGGTTAACTCGCAATTAATCACACTTTTGTATCTATTTTAAATGTCCCTTGATTTCTTTTTGTCCCATTATTTCATATCAACATGAAAAAGTGGATTGCTTGTATATATATATATATATATATATATATATATATATAAAAATAAAAAAAATAAATCCCCTTCTCACCCCTTGTGGGGTAGTATGTGTCATCCTCAACCTCGGGTCCTCTACCAGAGGCCTGGGAGTTTGAGGGTTCTGCGCAGTATCTTAGCTGTTCCTAGGACTGCACTCTTCTGGACAGAGACCTCTGATGTTTTACCTGGAATCTGCTGTAGCCACTCTCCCAGTTTGGGGGTCACAGCCCCCAGTGCTCCGATTACCACCGGCACCACTGTTGCTCTTACTTTCCACATCTTTTCTAGCTCCTCTTTCAGCCCTTGGTATTTCTCAAGCTTCTCGTGTTCCTTCTTCTTGATGTTGCTGTCGCTTGGGATCGCCACATCTATCACTACTGCCTTCTTCTGCTGTTTGTCGATCAACACGATGTCTGGTTGGTTAGCCATCACCAGTTTGTCAGTCTGGATCTTGAAGTCCCACAGGATCTTAGCTCGGTCGTTCTCGACTACCTTAGGAGGTGTCTTCCATTTTGACCTTGGGACTTCCAGCCCATACTCGTGGCAGATGTTCCTGTACACTATGACAGCTACCTGGTTATGGCGTTCCATGTACGCTCTTCCTGCCTGCATCTTACACCCTGCTGTTATGTGCTGTACTGTCTCAGGGCATCCTTGCACAGTCTGCACCTGGGGTCCTGCCTGGTGTGGTAGATCCCAGCCTCTATTGATCTTGTACTGAGTGCCTGCTCTTGTGCTGCCATGATTAGTGCCTCTGTGCTGTCCTTCAGTCCAGCCTTTTCCAGCCACTGGTAGGATTTCTTGATATCAGCCACTTCTTCTATTTGTCTGTGGTACACGCCGTGCAGCGGCTTGTCCCTCCATGATGGTTCTTCATCTTCCTTGTCCTCACCTTCGGGTTTCTGCTGCCTGAGGTATTCACTAAGCCCTTCATCTTTGGGGGCCATCTTTCCGATGTACTCCTGGATCTTCGTTGTTTCATCCTGGATAGTGGTCTTGACACTCACTAGCCCTCGGCCTCCCTCGCTACGCTTGGTGTACAGTCTCAGGCTGCTGGATTTGGGGTGAAACCCTCCATGCATTGTGAGGAGCTTTCTGGTCTTGATGTCAGTAGCCTCTATCTCCTCCTTTGGCCAGTTTATTACACCAGCGGGGTATCTGATGACTGGCAGGGCGTATGTGTTTATCGCTCGGATCTTGTTTTTCCCATTCAGCTGACTTTTCAGGACCTGCCTCACTCTTTGTAGATATTTGGCTGTGGCCGTCTTCCTTGCTGCCTCCTCATGGTTTCCGTTAGCCTGTGGCACCCCCAGGTATTTGTAGCTATCCTGAACATCTGCAATGTGGCCTTCTGGTAGTTTGATTCCCTCAGTTCTGATCATCTTCCCTCTTTTTGATACCATGCGTCCACACTTGTCCAGTCCGAACGACATTCCAATGTCGTTGCTGTAGATCCTGGTCGTGTGGATCAGTGAGTCAATGTCTCGCTCATTCCTGGCATACAGCTTGATGTCATCCATGTAGAGGAGGTGACTGATGATTGTTCCGCCTCGGAATCGGTATCCGTAGCCAGTCTTTGTGATGATCTGGCTGAGGGGGTTCAGGCCTATGCAGAACAGCAGCGGGGATAGTGCATCGCCTTGGTATATGCCACACTTGTTTTCCACAGCCTCATTGAGTTCTTGATGAAGGTTATTAGTGTCCTGTTGACCTTGTACATCTCCAAGCATTCCAGTATCCATGTATGTGGCATTGAGTCGTAGGCTTTCTTGTAGTCAATCCAGGCAGTGCACAGATTGGTCTGCCTGGTCTTGCAGTCTCGAGTGACTGCTCTATCCACCAGTAGCTGGTGCTTGGCTCCTCTGGTGTCACTGCCTATTCCCTTCTGGGCCCTGTGCATGTATTGAGCTATGTGCCTACTCATCTTAGCCGCTATGATGCCTGACAGGAGCTTCCATGTTGTGCAGAGGCAGGTTATTGGCCGGTAGTTGGATGGGATTGTTCCCTTCTGGGGATCCTTCATGATCAGGATTGTCCGTCCTTGGGTTAACCATTCTGGGTGGGTCCCATCCATCAGCAGTTGGTTCATTTGTACTGCCAGGCGTTCATGGAGCGCAGTTAGTTTCTTCAGCCAGTAGGTGTGGATCATGTCAGGGCCTGGTGCTGTCCAGCTCTTCATACCTGCCACTCTTTCTTGGATGTCTGCCGTTGTTATGGTTACTGGTTCTTGTCCAGGGAGATTGCTGTGATCTGTTCTTAGATCCACTAGCCACTGAGCATCTGTGTTGTGGGATGCCTCTTTCTCCCATATGTTCTTCCAGTACTGTTCAGTCTCAGCCCTGGGTGGATCTGATCTTGTGCCATTGCCCTGCCACTGAGAGTACACTTTGGATGGTTCGGTGGAGAACATCCGGTTTATTCTCCTGGCTTCTGCTTCTCCCTTGTATCTCTTTAGGCGGGTGGCCAGAGCAGTGAGTCTTTGTTTGGCAGTCTCTAGAGCCTCAGGTATGGACAGCTTGTTGTATTTCTTAGGTAACCCCTTCCTTACACCTTTCTGTATCTCTGAGAGCTGACTAACCTCTCTTCGTGTTGCCTTGATCTTGGCCTCTAACCTTCTCCGCCATGGGGGGTACTGTGCTTTGTGGCTTGTGGTGTTCATCTTATAGCCAAGCATCTCTAGGATCACTGTTGCTGTGGCGTACATCAGCTCATTGGTCTCGGTTATGGCTTTAGTAGGGATAGTATGTAGTGCTGCATTCACATCTTCTAGCAGACTTTCAGAGGGTACTTTATCACTTAGCCTTGGCAGTCTTGGTCGTTGTACTAGGGGGTCCAGTTTGGCTATGATCTTCAATCGTAGGTCAGTCACCCTTATGTTGAGTGGTTCTGGGCTTGCTGTTATTGGGGCTTGGGACCCAATCTCTGAGTGTGGGGATGATGATGAAATCTCCCTGCTGACCTGTCGTCCTGGCTCCCCCTTGCCGTAGCATATTTGTTGTATCTCATCAATCTCTAGTTGTGATAGGAGCTGCCGTTTGCGGATGTTCGAACACTGGGCCACAAGTTGTTTCTTTGTCAGTGTTGATGATGTGTTTCGAAGCATCCACATATCCCATAGTCTCTGCATGTAACCCCTCTCACTGGGGTTGCTTGTATAGTAGCATTGCATCAGATCCATGTTTTCTGCTCTAGTCCATGTATGTCTTGTTCCATTATTTATTTATATATATATATATATATATATATATATATATATATATATATATATATATATATATATATATATATATATATATATAAATAATTCATTTACAAAGGAAATTGGTGTTCTTAAAGGTTGGATTTTCAATTAAGACAATAAGGTCAATTTCCAAAGGATATTTTTTTATTCCTCTTTTTAGTCAATTTAAGCAAGGGTTCTTATACTCATGAGCAGCACTGTAATATATAATTTTGACTGCCACAATGGGGCCATCTGCGCAAGATCTCAATTCATATTGACAGACAAGGGAAATTGGGAAGAATTGAGCCAAGCAACGGGAGTCTGAAGCAGTCTGTAAAAGTGTAATTGGGTAGGACGCTCCAAGAGCGAGAGGGGGAATTACAGGGTCATGGACTCAAATAACCCTCCACCCAGCCAGTCGGAGGAAATTACTGTGTATTTTACACACAGTTTTATACAGCATGAGTGAGCAGAGCTGCAGCTGTGCATTCACGGGAACTTAAGCTTTCTGATGAAGAGCCATGCAGGCCATGGATTTTACACTTTGCAGAGAAAATGGTGAAGGCCTTCTATCATATTAATAATTTAGACGCTGAGCTATGAAAACAACTCTGTGCAGACAACAAAAACATACAATATATAAGGTTTCAAGTAAGTATATTGAACACATTGCCTGTTTACACCACTAAGACCCTTTTTGCATAGCATAATTTATTTATTTAGATTTTCTTTCTCATGGTACAATTTATACATTTAGATAAATGGTATATTGGTAGCTGCACGCTGATAATGTTTCAATGACAATATTATATTTTGCCTTATCAAATTAAGAGCATTTTTTTAAGGATACAATGTTTGGCTTCCATTAGTCAGCTATACGTTTATTAAAAAATTTCAGAAAAACACCTATGCCGGCACTACAGATGTGTTTCACTTTGTGTCTTCTTGTCCTTGATATTCTATGTCTTTTCAGAGATGACATGTGGGCAGTTTGGTCATTAAGGCAACAAATCGTCTCCAGCCCCTTGCCCCTTCATCTCAGAGAGAGGGGCAATTAATCTACATAATTTTACGAGCAGGATCACACATGAATTTGCCGTTTAATGCCAGTTTATTGCCCTTTTATGATGCCATTGGAATTAAATTTTTTTCTGACTTCTGCGAGTAACAAATTAAACAGGAGAGAGCTTAGGCAAGTCTTAAGACAGAGGTCTTCAGCAGGGTTAACTATCCTGAATGACTAGCTCAATGACTGCCCTGACTATAATTCTTCATATTGTATTTTTGTGATTGAAGTTTAAATTGCGTACCTTACTTAAAATAGAAGTGTCAATGTAAATTGTTTTCCACTGTTGGGCAGAAGAGTCTCCTGCCTCTCTCTTTAATAGATGCAGTATTTTTTAACCGAGAAGTGCTCTGTTGGCTTTGTCATGACAGAGTAGGAGGAGAGTAGCTACTGTAAGGCCACAGCTCCAATTACACGCAGCCTCTGCTCCTTAAATGTCAAGCTACTTTGCATTACCCAAAGTGCAATGGCATTCAGCGAATATTAGCCCCACTCCAGCCACATCTGTCACATTGTTTCATGTGGCTCCTAGAGTAAAAATTAAATGTAAATGTAAATGTAAATGTAAATGTATTTTATTTATATAGCACTTTACAACAACCGATAAGTGAACCAAAGTGCTTCACAACAAATAAAACCACAGATTTAAAACAACAATACACCACTAACAAAATTACAATATCGAATGATAAAAGTAAGAAAAAAATAATAAATAAACAAAAATAAAAAACAATACAATCAATGCAAATGTGTCATCACATTACTAGGTACCAAACGCCAGTTTAAAAGATGCGTCTTAAGTCTTGATTTAAAAGACCCAGGTCAGTAATGATACGCATCTCACTGGGCAGCTTATTCCAGAGCTTAGGTCCAGAAACCGAAAAGCGCGGTCACCCCAGTGTTTCAGTTTTGACCTGGGCACTTCCAACATGAGTTGATTAGATGACCTCAACGTCCTACCACAATTTCGAATAATCAGCATGTCTAAAATGTAAGATGGGGCAAGGCCATTAAGAGCTTTAAAAACAAACAATACAATTTTATACTTAATTCTAAAATGTACCGGGAGCCAATGGAGAGAATAAAGAATCGGAGTTATGTGGTCTCGTTTTTTCATGCCCGTTAACAGGCGGGCAGCTGCATTTTGGACAAGTTGGAGACGGTCAACAGAGGACTGGGAAACACCCATATATAGGGCATTGCAATAGTCCAGTCTAGAGCTTATTAAAGCGTGAATAGCCTTCTCAAGGTCATGACGGTTTAAAAACGATTTTACCTTTGCCAGAAGGCGCAGTTTAAAAAGCTCGATCTAACAACATTATCAATCTGTTTGTTGAATTTAAAGGAACTATCAAAAATCACTCCTAAGTTCTTTACCGTCTGTCTGGCCATTGGAAACCAGGGACCAAACGCGTTAGACACAGATTCTCCAAACACAATATATTCAGTTTTATCCTCATTTAAGTGCATAAAATTTTGGGCAAACCACTGCTTAATGTCCGTGATGCAGTCAACTAAGGTACCTTGTACATCACCAGGCTTCAATGGCAGATAGATTTGGAGATCATCTGCATAGCAGTGAAAAGATAGGTTGTGTCTGGCTATAATTGACCTAGCGGTAGCATATATAATGAAAACAAAATAGGGCCAAGAATGGAGCCTTGCGGGACTCCACAGGAAAGAGAAGCACAGGAAGAAGTCAAATCCCCCATCATCACAGAGAAAGTTCTATTTGATAAGTATGACATAAACCACTTCAGTGAGGTGCCATGAATGCCAACAAACTGTTCCAGGCGTGACAGGAGGATTGTATGGTCTACCGTATCAAAGGCAGCTGTGAGGTCTAGTAGCACTAAGGCAGCAGGACATTTGTTATCTACAAAGAAAGCAATATCATTATGTACCTTTAATAATGCAGACTCAGTGCTGTGGTGAGACCTAAATCCAGACTGAAATTTTTCAAGGACAGAGTTGTTTTCCAGAAAGGGTTTCAACTGTAAGAAAACAACTTTTTCCAAAACTTTAGAAAGAAATGGAAGATGAGAAACAGGTCTAAAATTAGATAGCAGTGTAGAGTCAAGGTTAGGCTTTTTAAGAAGGGGCCTAACCACAGCATGTTTAAAGGCAGCTGGGACTGGAAATGATTGTTGAGTCCTTTCCATCCATCCATAACCTATCTTTTCTGAATTTACCACTTCACATTTCAAATAGTTTTGGGCGCCTATGAAAACAGTCTACCACAAAGCCAAATTAAATAACGAATGGTTGGAGAATGTCCTTTCAGCAGCTTTTGTAATTGCTTTGGAGAAAAGATTCATGATCTTTCTTTTAATGCAGTCGGTTCATTGGCTGCACTGCCACCCAGGGCCCCTCAACTTCTCCCATTAGAGACTCCACAGGCTTGACAATTTAGCTGCTTTGTCGATCATTACGAAGGGAGACGCAGAGCTTCCCCTCTCTAATTAAACCTTGATTAGAAAATTGCTCTACCACAGACACAACACAGAAGAAAGTGTGAGGAAAGGGACAGAAGGTGGCCTAGAATGTGCAGGTGGTGTTCCCATAATAAGCATGGGCCATAAAAACACAGCAACTACTACTACTACAAAGACCCATGTCTTAATTAGTGTAACAAATAATTAATCTATCAATCAATTCTTGTTTATAAATGTAAATGGGTTAGGGTTAGGGGACCCAACAATTTAACAAAGACACAACAATTCCAATAATTATATATACGATAAAGAGCATAAGAGCAAGCATTTACTGTGACAGTGGCGAGAAAATACTCTGTTTTTGGCAGAAACCTCTGTGGTGAGGAAAACTTCCTTTTAGGGAGAAACCTCGGACAGACCGAGGCTCTCGGTGTGTGGTTGTCTGACGTTCCAAGATCAAATATCCCCACCGCATACAGTAAATAAGAGGCACCTATTCATTTCAACCTCATCAGAAGTTCACAAACTTCAAAAACTGCAACCAAAATAATATTTCTTACATATTCTAAGATTCTGAAATACAATACATTGAAGGTTCTGGATTCACGTTCTCACCTGCAAACACACATGCTTCACAGTTATGAGATTATATGAAATGCGCCACAGATCAAAAGATCACACATGGCTTTTTCTGTGCTTGGGTGCATGTGTGTGTGTGCAGTAAAAAGTAAAAGCTTAAAAAAACAAAGATTTTTAGCAGCATTAGAAAAAGCATCAAGAAGAGTCACTAACTATTGATTGTTTGCAAAGTTGACAGAACGTGTTCTATTCACAGCTTTAAGAATACAATCTACAGGATGCAGAATGGACAGCACAAATACTGTATTTTTACACATCTAGACTTTAGAACTTTCTTTCAAATCCAAATGTAATCTTTGACCTTTAGGCATGATGCACATCACAAGCAGCGCTCACATTTAAAATGTGTACAGGTTAAGACTACATACTCCACAGTAAAAGCCTTGGGAGAAGTCTCCAACAGTCTGAACCTTGCTAGTGGTGTTTCCTGGCTACCTATGGGATAGAGAGAAATACTATTTACTTCACAAAGCACAGTTTTCCATTAGAAGGTTAAAGATCACACCAAGATATGAATCCAAAAACAGGTAGTTGCCTATAGTGAGTATCTGTAGTGATGTCACTGTTCTTCACTATAAGACCACAACCATAACTCTCCAACATAATAAGTGGAACAGTGAAAATATATTAAACCAGCTCTGCACTATTGTCTGCCTATTGAAAACAAGAACATTTCCTCACAGTTTTACATCAACCAACTAACTAAAGTGCTGTATTATTGCATGTAAGGTGCCTCAAGGGGCGGTAACCCACAAACACCCTCGTGGACACCGGTGGTCAGGGAAGCCGTCCGACTGAAGAAGGAGTCTTTCTGGGATATGCTATCCCGGAGGGATCTAGAGGCAGTTGCAAGGTAGCAAAGAGCCTGAAGGGCCGCAGCCTCTGCTGTGAAAGAGGCAAAGCAGCGGGTGTGGGAGAAGTTCTGAGAAGACTTGGAGAAGGACTTTAGGTCGGCACCAAAGTGCTTCTGGAAAACCGTTCGCTACCTCAGGAGGGGGAAGCGGGGAACTATCCAAGCTGTGTACAGTAAGGATGGGATCCTGTTAGCCTCAACTAAGCAGGTAAGGAGCACTTTGAGGAACTCCTAAATCCAGCTGACACGTCCTCTATGGTAGAGGCAGAGCAGGAGGATGATGGGGGAATGTCATTTATTTCCCTGGTGGAAGTTGCTGAGGTAGTTAACCCTTGTGTTGTCTTCCCGTCTACATTGAATATCAACACATTTGTTGACGCTTTTTATCAACGTTTTTTACTTTTTCTTACGTTTTTTGTGTGTCTTTTTTTTTTCTTTTGGTGTAATGTTTGTCACTTTTTTTTACTTTTTCAACACTATGTAACACTAACATATTAACTTTAGTTTACAGTTATTTTTGGAATTCATGGTCAATAAATCTAATTTTTAGGAAATTATACCTAATGTTTGAGTTAGAAAATCAGAAATTAGGAATTATTTAAACTAAAATTAAAGGAATGGACTGGAATATGTCAACTTAATACTATTTCAAAAACACTTCAGTTTGTTTTCAAATGCTATTTAATTGAATAAGATGCCCCAAAATTAATGAAAGTAGAGATTTGTACTCTACAAATCGCCCTTTTGCTCTACTGTGCAAAAGGGCGTTGTGTGGAATCAATCATGTTATTTTGGGTAACTGGGTAGTTAAAAAGAAAATTGATATAGGAAAACGGGTCAATTTGACCCGAGGACAACATGAGGTAGCTAAACAACTCCATAGTGGCAATGCCCCAGGGATTGATGAGATCCGTCTAGAAATGCTGAAAGCTCTGGGTGTGGATCTGGGGTTGTCTTGGTTGACACGCCTCTTCAACATTGCGTGGAGGTCTGGGACAGTGCCTAGGTAGTGGCAGACCTGGGTGGTGGTTCCACTCTTCTGATAGTCGAACCTCGGGTTGATGAGGAACAATGCGGATTCCGTCCTGGCCGTGGAACAACAGATCAGATCTTCACTCTCGCAAGGATCCTGGAGGGAGCCTAGGAGTGTGCCCAACCGGTTTACATGTGTTTTGTGGATCTGGAGAAGGCGTATGACTGGGTCCTCCGGGAGATACTGTGGGAGGTGCTGCAGGAGTATGGGGTCCCTTCTTAGGGCTAACCAATCTCTGTATGACCAAAGCGAGAGCTGCATCCGGGTTTTAAGCAGTAAGTCAGACTCGTTCCAGGTGAGGGTTGGCCTCCGCCAGGGCTGCGCTTTGTCACCAATCCTGTTTGTAGTATTTATGGACAAGGGTTGCAGTTCGGTGGGCTGGGAATCTCATTGTTGCTTTTTGCAGATGATGTGGTCCTGATGGCATCTTCAACCTGCACTCACTGGATCGGTTCCCAGCCAAGTGTGAAGCGGTATTAGATTCAATTTATCACACCGTTGTGACAAAAAGAGAGCTGAACCAGAAGGCAAATCTCTCAATCTACCAGTCAGTTCTGGTGCCTACCCTCACCTATGGTCATGAAGGCTGGGTCATGACCAAAAGAACGAGATCCAGGGTACAAGTGGCCGAAATGGGTTTCCTTAGGAGGGGGGCTGGGTCTCTCATTAGCGATAGGATGAGATGCTCAGTCATCCGAGAGGACCTCGGAGTAGAGACGCTGCTCCTTTGTGTTGAAAGGAGCCAGTTGAGGTGGGTCAGGCGTCTGGTAAGAATGCCTCCTGGGGGCCTCCCTAGGGAGGTGTTCCAGGCACGTCCAGGGAGGAGGCCTCGGGGAAGACCCAGGACTAAATGGAGGGATTAGATCTCCAACCTGGCCTGGGAACGCCTCGGGATCCCCCAGTTGGAGCTGTTTGATGTGGCACAGGAAAGGGAAGTTTAGGGCACCGAATAAGCAGACAAAGATGGATGGATGGATGGATGGATGGAGTTGTACTCAGTTCTGATCTATACGTGACCAACCCTGATTATTCTTTATGTTATGTGTTTAATGTTTGGTCACCAGCTCTCTGTGAGCCCTGGTGCTAGACTTTGTGCAGGCTGAATTTAAGTTGCTATAGCCACTAACTAGTTAAGTACTCAGGATGCCAACCCCAGACTGCAGTGTCAAGGTCCAGTGCTACATTTAACCCTCTCAACCTCTCTACAACTTCTGCGTGGTACACAAACATTAGAACAAACATTGCCACAATTATACATTTCCATAAATTTTTACAATATATAACAGATTTACATTTGAACAGGAAAAGATACACATGCATAAGGTCTGACAATTCATGCACAATCAACATATGAAGTAAACGTTGTGAAAACCATTAAGTCACTACCATTAAATGCATACATTAGCTTTTGCTTTCATAAGGGCCAGGGTTAACTGACAGCCAGTGGACCGTGCAACCGAGTTATTACCATAGTTTTGCATTCTCTAATGTCATTTTCTACAAGGTTAGGCTTCATGTAATTATTGCCCCAGGACAGCAGTAGGCTATAAGAAATAGAGAGTGCACTGAGTGGAGGAGCAGTGGGCCACTTGTTTGACTTAATGAGACTGATCTGAGCAGATGGAGGCGAGACGCCCAGGTTGCTCTGACACAAAGCTTCCCAGCCTGTTTTAGTTGGCCACTCATCTGTTTAGACTCTCTCCAGCTTGGGCCTACAAAATGAAACTTTACATGCATTTTCTGTCTATGTGGACTAGGTTGGCATGACTGCTACCAAGACTGTCTTTTCCTTTACTTACAGTACATACTATTCCTAAAATGTCTGTATAATTACGAATGTGTCTTGCCCTAACCTTTGATATTGCCACGGATCATCTTTTATTTTAGTTTTCCACTTTTACCTTTAACACACTTTTCAAAAATGTAAAATCTGTTTTCAGTCAGCATAACTTCTCTACTTCTTTGACAATGTGCACTTCCTTACATGCATAACTATTTCTCAAGTGCAGGGCTTTACTTTCATCCCATTTTATATTGGGATTGACAAGCAGTTGTTTGTGGTACAATAGCAGCTTTTGCGGCTTTCAGTCATGTACAACCTAACTGACAAAGCTCACTGCAAAATTTCCAGACTTACATTACTTTTTAGTCTTTTAAAGATTACGATCACAGTGAGAGCACGACTACTGCAAAAGACAAAATTATTGTAAACTGTGGTGTATCAAAACATACGGTGGCTGGTTTTCTTGTAGGGAAACAAGGTTTTCGGACAATGTCTGGCTGTTAAGACAAAAAGTCTAAATTAAACTAAATATGAATTAAACTAAATTAATTTTGGTGTGACGTGTGAGAAAGTGGATTTGGTTTGAAATCATATACTTTCTGCCAATATTCTAGGCAGATACATACATCCAGTATACATAACAGCAGTATCCTCTTATTTTTAATTGTTTGTTGTCCTGTCTGCTAACATAATGTGCAAAATCTTTTTTTCAGTTTTCGAGGAGACATATAGCAGACTGTTTCTGTTGTAGAAACAAAATCCTTCCTGCTTCTTGTCATGTTCTAGATACCAGTCTATCCTTCCTTCTGGTTGCTGTGTAATTTAAATAAATGTAGTTTTTAATTGAATTTAGCCAATGAACTATTTATTCTCTGTACAACATTTGAACATTTGTCACAATTCTTTTATTTGCCTGCATAGGGACTGCTGATGAAATTTAGCTATCTAACTAACTCTGCCTCAATAAACAAAATAAAATATTCAACAAAATAGCTATTGGGCTGAGGTTAATACAAGCGACCACAAGGCAATGACAACAATGTCTTTAACATGCAAATGTGAAAGACTTAAGCACCAAAGAGTGCCTATGCAGCCACAATTAATAACGACAAAATTAGGGATGTCAACGCTTACTCACTGAGTCACTGAGAATAATTTTCACCAGTTACGCATGTTAGTCTATCAGTATATTTGCATACACCTTCACTAGCTAGCAGGCTGAGGTACTGAGCAAAACTTGGAGTGTCTCGTCACTAATGCCGTGTTTCCACTACCTGGTAAATTGAGAATAGCTAGTCTACCTTAAGTGAGCCTGTGCCAAAACTTCTGTGAGCTTTGGGGTTGGCTTGGGCCTTGAGGAGTGTATTAACCACACACCCCACACACGTTCTTTGGCAGTGTCCTCATTTAGGATCCTAATGGCATGTGGGTAGAAGCTCTTCCTGAGCCTCTCAGCCTGGTGAAACAGTCTCTGCCTTGCCTTTCTCACCACTGAGTTAGTATGCAGCACCCAGGTCAGACCCTGATGTGGATAACAAGACACTGTCCCCCCTCTCCACCGAGGACCCATTGATATTTTTCCTGCTTCTTCCCAAAGTCCACAATCTTCTCCTTAGCCTTGCTGATGTTCATGAGGAGGTTGTTGTCCTGACACCAGCTGGTCAGGTCCTCTACTTCCTTCAGCTAGGCCTTTTCATTGTTATCTGTGATACACCATTGAGCCTGGAAGAGGTGTGTCCGTCCATCCCAACCACCTGTGGTCTGCGTGTCACATCTACAGTGAGGTGTTTAATCCCAGGACCTTGAGCTTTGTGACGAGCCTGGGAGGAAGTATGGTGTAAACGTTGAACTGTAGTAAATAAAAAAGCAATCTCACATAGGTTCCCTTTGTTTCCAGGTAAGATAGAGTGGTGTGGAGGATGTGTGCTGTGGCATCTTCCCTTGAGCAATTGGGAGAGCAGGCTTGTAAAAATATTGCTCTGCTTGCTTTCACTCTTAGGTTCCAAATCCTATGTGACTTTTCCTGCATATATCCATATACATGATATACTTATAATTCCTTTTATTAGGTTTAACTTCAGCTGACAATTGTAAAATGTGAATAATGCCTACTTTAACTTTTTGTTGACATCATTTCAGTTTCATAAGTTGTGGATTGCATTTCGACCCTCTTGGATTTTATATATGGATTATATGCTCTTACTTGACGGGATATTGAAATCCTTATAATCTAAAGGTCTGCAGGTACTTTCACCTCGCAGGAAGCAGGATTCTTATCACTCCATTTATTCTAAAATACACTCAAGGCCAATTTATTCATCACTGCCTTACTTACTTACAGTTATAGATTGTCATTCTCTACAGTCAACACTTGTTTTTTTTGGGCCACTTTTTTACTAACCTGAATCAGTTTTGTTAAAACTACTCTAAAAACCCAATGACACATGACTTGAATCGAAACGCAATCAATGCAAGGTCCCCTGTAGGGTCCCTGAACTGCCAAGGATCTCTTTATTAGGTGTATTCTTGGCTCTCTTAGAGCATTGTTAATTTTGTTAACGATAATCACGACAAAATATGTTCCTCAACAACCTTTTTTTCCATGACCAAGTCTGGACGAGACGCCACTGCCGTCATTAAACACTAACTCTGACAATTTACAAAATGTTAAAACTCTCAAAATTTTCCACCTTTTCTTACCCTTTCTGGTCGCTCTGTGTCTCAGAACTGCTCTCTGGCAATTTCGATTAATAAGTAAATTAATGTGATTGTCAGTTCCATACATCAGTTAAGTGTTTGGGTAGGACTAGATTAATTGAAATATAGGCTATTTGACACAGTAGTAAAACTAAATAAAAAAATAGCTTACAAATTTCAGAGAGCAAACATTTTGAAAAAGTAATGAATAAAAGTTGACTAAATGCAATGACTTTAAATTGACTAAAACTATACTCAGAGTTTAAACTTTCTCTGATCTTAAGGAGAGGACCTGGAGATTATTATTATTATTATTATTATTATTATTATTATTACAGGGGATTATTGTTCCCACAATCTGCCGGTCTGTGCTTATCTCAGCTGAAAACACTGGGTTGCTGTCAAAGCCAAATTCTGTAATTTCTACAGTAAAACACACCAACAAAGTTGGCATTCTCAGCAAATCCCCCAGGTGTTAGGGTTGGTACTAATGGAAAGTAGCTCACTGTTAGGCATCACTTAACCGCAAACTGCTCCTTCAATAAAGCGCTTCACAACTATCTTTGATTGCGCTAATATGAAGTCACTGAACTCTGAGAAGCAAATGTTGAGAACACAGTGTTTAGCTAGAAACTATTTCCTTTGCATACAGTACACAAAGCGCTCCAAATCCCCACAGTCTCAAATGTTAACAGAGATTGTATGTACTCTGAACTACTGATATTTCCTTCCATCATAGGCCCCTGGGAGGCTAGGATTCTCCTTCAGCCAGCTGGAGGGACACACACAGAGGAAAAAGAGAGGAAAATGAGAAAAGGAAAGAGAGACAACAGAGGAGAGAGCGCACAAAGAAGCTGAAATCCCTGCCCTCTGGGGAGGGACTCTCTGGCGACTTTACCCACTTCATATCTGATGAGCCTTTGGAGGATAAGAGTAAGGCTTTCTCTCCACGATGCCTGGCAGAAGGAGAGATCCTCTCACCTCGGTCGTCAGAGTTGACCCTGTATGTCAGGCAGACAGGTAGACACTGGCGCTGAAGTCATCACTGCCAAAATGAGGCAAGAATAAGGTGGGGTGGCTCTCTTCAGTGAAGCTTATGGCAGGACTCAAAGTCTGCAAGGAATCACGCTACCAAAATCTTGTGGGATACAGTTGCATGCTTCCCATAATTGAGTTGAAAGCATTACTGAATATTTCATTTGTGCTTTGAGAATTGGATTCTTGGGAACTCAGCAAAAGCTAAGTGGGAATGGGATATTTTTATTACAGCTAATGATACATGCTTCTTGCCTACCCTTCATCAGGCCCTATTTTGCAAATAGCGTTAGTTTCAAAACCCAGAAAAAATTATGCTTAATTTGTGCAATTCTGTAAACAAACTTCAATATCAATAGGCCAATTTATAAATCAAATCCTATTTTGCACACAAGCACTCCAGACTCATCCAATTACCATCCACTTTGTTGTTGGGTCAGCACATTAGCAGGGGCAACAGGACCAATCATTAACTACAACAGTTAAAGGGATCTTCAGGACCCAGCAATGAGCTCATAGCCAGCCATCTGAAACTTGAGAGCAATGCGCCGACAGCCTTCCCTGCATACCGAGCACAAACTGCAACCCAGAATAAGGAAGCTCTATTACCTGCTACTCACAGACATTTCTCCAGACCCCAATAGGAAAGAAAGTCTGAAAACTCTCCTCCTTATTTTTCACTCCCTTGCTCACACTCACTCTCCCTACCATCCTTTTTTATTGGAACAAACCCAGTGGGACGGGAAGATCCATCCAGAAAAGTGAGTGAACTGGCTTCACTATTACAATTCCTTTCACAGGTGAGCATTTTGGCTGCTAAGCCCAGCTGGTATTAACTCAGTGATGCTCAATAGGAAGAAGTGAGGACGGCACAACACAGCCTCGATGGCTCGATACTCCGTACTTTTGTTGGTTACCTAAAGAACTACGTGGGTACTACCGAGGACTGATTCATGTTAAAATCAAATGGTGCCAAATTTCAGTACGGCAAGCTCATTTGTCCTCACAACATTACAAGCGTTACAAATTAAGCAGCCATGCAATATTTCTGTTACTGGAAGAAGTCAAAGATGACATTGAATCTCCAACTCAGCGTTCATATTCCATTCCAGCAGTTGATAACTCCTCGCTACATTACAAATGTTGGCATCAGGATCCCATCAGCTGTGGGAATATCTGAGTCTGCACTCAGCCGTAACATAGCACCAGTACCGCTTTGCTACAGCACAATTTACAGTATAGTGGTTGGAGAAAGGCGTTGATTACCCAATGAACTGGATGTTTGGTAAATACGACAAACTGAAGTATCACAGCATGCGCTTTCTTTGAGTCACGGCAATGTTGATAAAGCACTTGCAAGTGTAGTTACTCTTTTCAAAACTCCACGCAAGACAGCATTCGCTGTCGCTATTAAAGGGTAACTACCGTTTTTTTTTCAACCCAATGCATTTGTGTCTAATAGACTGATGTGACCAAAAATCTTTTAAATTGACCTAATGGGTCAATTGTGGAGCCTTTGATTTTTGGATGGAGAGTAAGAGAGAGAGAGAGAGAGAGAGAGAGAGGCAGCAGGCGGAGGAGAGTAAAGCAGCGGCTGAAGGGCTGCGAGGCTCAGGATTGTGGTAGTGCTCCTCTGGGTGCTGTGCCCCTATATGTCCAAAGAACATGACAGGAGTGGGACCTGTTGCTGCCAGTAGGCTGGATGTGTCCAGTGATGTACCTTAGACACAATGTTGTATCATTCCCCCTCAAATCAACACGGCTGTGAGACATGAGCAAATACAAACCATTGATTTTATTGAAATCTCGTAGATAACATGAAACCATGAATATATTATAGCCTATTGACCGCACAAAACCTCTGTCCCCTAGCCCGCTCTTTATCCGTATACATCCTCCATAGACTTTACTCTGGCTCCAATTAATACAGGCGGCAATCCAATTATAATGACCTCATCTACTTTGTCAAATCACTTAAATATTGAGCCATGGCACTGACAATCTTTTAGATAACAGTAGTCTATGATTTCTATAGCCTACTCCGAGTCCCAGAACGCCTTTTTCTTGACTCACGTTACTCTCTCCACACCGCTGATCGATAATGTGGTCAGACACTTTTAGTAACAATCTAAGCCTGTCAGTAGTAAAAAAATCACTTTTAGTGGACAAAAATCAAGGCTTCACAATTGCCCTATTCGGTTAAATTGCAGCTAGGTTTGTGCCGGCTCGTCACTGCAATCTCGCTCAATACTGGACCAATTTCAAAGATTTATGGTCACATCAGTCTATTAGACACAAATGCATGGAGAAATGGGGGTGTCCAGGTTAAAAAACGGTAGATACCCAGTCAACATTACATTGAAGGCAGACAGGCAGGCACAAAAGTGTTGCCCTTTTGACTGACTGACAGGGGGAAGATTGCAGGCCCAGCAGTATTCTCTATGCCCTGGTGACTGACTGACAGGGGGAAGATTGCAGGCCCAGCAGTGTTCTCTATGCCCTGGTGACTGACAGGCTGAGGTTGTAGGGCAAAGCAAGGCATCTTCATTTCTATAGCAGATTTCAGCAACAAGGAAATTCAAAACGCTTTACATAAAACATTAATGAGCAGTTTAAAAAGATATAGAAAATAAAAATAGGCTAAAATAGAATAAGATACAAATCCAAGAAGAACAATTATAGTGCAGTGTAAGAAATTAATAATTATATGGTTTAATAGGTTGTAGGGATGGGAGGGGAGAGGAGGAGTTTTTTTTTGTGGGGTGTGTAAAATCTTAATACATAACAAAATGTTCTAAATAATTAATAGGTTTGGAATTATTTTTACAATTGAAATAATTTTTTGTTATTACAGAGTTAAAGTAGCGAAAAAAGGTACCCTTGGGAACTGAACGTAGAATTTACTAGTTGTAATCCGTTTAAGGGTGGTGAAACTAAAATCCCCATCGTCCAATCTTGCGGGTATCAGCACCATATAATTAGGCAAAATGAGGCGTCAGCGAGGCCTCATTTATGACCATGTCAACAAATTCTGGAAAATCATTCATTTTAGAAATGCCTTCTAATCCTTGGGTTCAGAAACTGCTGATCCTTAGACAGACCAATCCACATTCAACACAAATAGATCTGTGCCATGAAACTTTAAAGGTCAAATAAAAAAGGCTAACTAATTATGCAAGAAAAATACAAGGATTATAGCACTCCTGTGAGAAGGTCTGATGACCCAAATCAAAAAGGATCCAAATAATATAAGTTTCTAAGGTCAAATGATCTAAAGAATCTCAAGCAGGATTGCAATACATTGTCACAGAATGTGTCATATTAAAAATATCAAATAGTATTTTGCTCCTTTACTTCACTCATATACCATATTATGCTGATTCACAAACAAATGAACAGTGTTGGGCAAGTTACTTACAAAATGTAATACATTATAGATTACGAGTTACTGCCATTTGAGAGCAATTAGTTATATTACAATATTACTGTCTCTGAATTGTAATTGAATTGTAACACTACTTTTGAGTTACTTTCACCAAAATAACAGCAGAAGTTTGACTTGGCAGCTAGTGTGTGAGCTATTTGAATAGATAAGTAAAATGTACAATAGGCAAGTAGGCAAATTAAAATACTCACATAAAAGTACTTTACAGTTTGAAGTACGACCCTGTTGTAAAATGTTGCTTAAAGCACTTGAATAATAAATTCATGCTGTTTAGTTTAAATAAAAAAAAAGTAAAGGAAATTACAGTGTGATTAAAACTCACTGTGTACATTATTTACAGGACTTAATTTACAGCTAATATGTGAAAAGGTACACTTAATTTATTATTAATTAACTTAATTTAAAGGTTTTTGTTTGTTTTTTACATTACTTTTAATAAAGTAAACTTTTGTAACGCCTTACTCCCAACACGGCTAGTGAAAATATCTCTCCATCTGATCCTTTATCTTGCATATAGGTCATAGGTCTTCCAACAGCGATATAGTCCCTCTTCATGAACACATGTGGGGTGACCTAAATAACTGTTACTGCTGTGATCCAAGAAGCCTTATTTCAGTCAGCCAACAATCTGGAATGGATTTCCTATGAAATTTCAGAGTATTAACAGAGTTGATATTAGGTGACGGACCACATCATGACAGACCACGTCATTCCTTATAACCTGCTCCCCCCAACCTGCTTGAATGCAGATCTGTGTATGCAAACATGCTATCATTACCAAACAACAGAGATGGCAAAAGTACTCACTTCCCGTACTCAAGTAGAAGTACAGATAATTGTGTTGAAAAATACTCTGGTAAAAGTAGAAGTACTGATTAAACTTCTTTACTCAAGTAAAAGTAACAAAGAGAGGCTTGGAAATTTACTTTAAGTATAAGTAAAAGTAAAAGTAGCCTTGCGAATGACAAAGCTACCTGGACCAGACATATGTTACTAGAGAGCACTCTGAGAAACTACAGTGGACATGAAAAAAGGCCATTGGCTACATTTTAAATGGATGTCTGCCAAAAGGCCTAAAACATATATAAAACATATATAAAACATATAGCTTATTTATTGTGACAGAGATGGGGCCTCCAGGTTAATAAGATTCTGACGGAGTAGCAAGATAAGATTCAAGTGTGATTTTGTGAGAAGTCTGTGTATATTCCCATCCAATTAGATTCAATTTGGTATTGATGACTCAAAAATAATAACTAACTCCAGTGAAATTATTTTAAACTTAGAGAGGACTAGATAAGGACTGTATTTAAAGCCGATTCTGGTTTCCAACTTGGTCCCAGGTGTGTCTGTTAAAACACGGACGGGGACAACTTCTCTCTGTTGATGCTTTTTTACAATCAAGCATCAGTATAAACATGGGGGGGGGGTAGCTCTGCTATTGCTGTTTGTGTGTGTGGTAATAAATAAAAAATAAATAAAATAAGGTGTAACCTAGGTAACAGGTGTAACCTAGGTAACAGGTGAAGAACACAAACAAGCTAACTTTTAAATTTGCAATAACTATAGACCAATACAACAACAGGCTTAAATGAACTGATAACATCAGCTTTATGACTTACAGTTCTCAAAAAGATGCACACGATCTCAGCTAATTATCCTCCAGACAGCTAGTTTCTTTTTCTTTTCTCTCACTTTTTTCTCCGTGTGGCGTGCGTGCCCACTCGCGGTGTGAGGCGTGTGTCCGCTCTATTCTCTATATGAAATATGTGCAACGTGAATGTTTGTCCAGTGTGTATGACAAAAGCCATTTTGACTTTTCTATATAGCCATTATTAGCTGGAAATAATGATATAAATGATACCATATTGTCATATTAGAATGGCATAAATGTCCCCACAGAATATATTCTGTGTGAATGATGTACAGCTGATTCACAAACAAATCTGATAACCATTGTTCTTGACCTAGTGAAAACATGACTATTGTCTTCGTACGCAAGACAATAGTCATGATTCAACCCCACTAGCCGTTATACAATATTAACTTTGACTAAAGTTTGATTTGCAATTAATACCAACACAAATACTGCACATAGGTTCATTGCTGAAGCATAGAAGGAAAATGTATCAACCACCAGTTGCAAAACTTCACCTGCAAGCAGATTTGCAGGAGAGCAATCACCAAGCGTACAAAGTGAACAGAACCAAATGTGCAAATAGTTATCATTACCTTGGTACAGTGAAGCAGTATTTCCTGGTATCTCGTTGAGGGTAAAGGCAGCAGGCCCAAGCCTCCAACAGCACCGACAGGAAAACGCTCTGCTGAGAAAATTAGAACTGTACTATAATAACACAATTAGAAGACAACAACTAACAACATCATCACCAACAAGATTTCACTTTTTTGTGATTTGATTTATTTTTATATATTTAAGGAACAAACAATTACAAACAATACACTGAGACAGAGAACCCAGGGCCACACAAACACACACATAAACAGACACACAAACACACACACACACACACACACACACACACACACAGACAGACAGAAGATTTCACAACATTAAGACACATCAAGTGCTTCCATAACTTGTCTCATATACATTTACGGTTTGGAATGCTAAGGATTTGATTAGGACTTGTGTTGGTTCAGTTAATATTGGTTTCCATTTAAATACATCTTTAAAGGCCATTTTTCAAAAATATTTTTATCTTGTATTCTGAGCTAGAAATCTCCACTACAGTAGCACTTCCATGCACCAATCTTTCAAGTTTTATTCCTATCTATATTCTAAGGGTTTTTAATGAGGGGGTGTATTAATATATCATTCATAGCCTAATTTATACAACACGTTATTAGGGCTGTAATCTCCCAGTCGACTAGTCGATTTATTGGTCGATACATTCTGGGTCGACCAAAATTCTGATTGGTCGATTTTTTTGCCGTGTTAATTTCGTCAGGAGGAAGCATAGACCGTAAGGTGGGAAGCACTAATTGCTAATGGGGGTGTTTTCAGAGCACCACTGTTTCACAGGTAACAGTCTGTCTTCAGAACACCCCCCTTGTTTTCAAGGACTTGTTTTTTGGACTAGCCCAACTCACAGGAGACAGATTGATTAAAGTACTAGAAAGCCTTGATTTGGTGGTTTGCTGAATATTTACTTAATTGTGAGCGTTTAATTTCCAGTCAGTCCTCCTCTAGCATCGCGAAGACATCGGCAGTGTGGCAGCATTTTTCAAAAATAGATAACAGAAACAAAGGTTAAATGCAAAGTTTGCAAGCAACAGTTTGCATATCACAGCTCAACTACAAACATGGCATATCACCGAACAAACGGTTAGCTAACTTGTCTGCGTTAGGTTGCCCTGTCTGTTTTGAGTAGGCTATATAAACATATAAGAATTGGCATATTTCATTAGTCTAATAATTGTTTTATAACTGCAGGCGCACCCACCCGCAACAACGGTAGCGTTCCCCAGACACACCCAGACCACGCTGGATGTTAAGCCTCCTCTATCATCCAAACACAAAAATAATATCACGGAAGGAATTGTTGACTTTATTGCTCAGGACATGAGGACCATTGGTGTTGTGGAGGGATGAGGTTTTAAGAAGTTGTTAAAAGATTTGGAACCTGGATATACAGCTAGCCCGCCACACAATCATGCATGGACTACCCGCAAAATGTGAGGAACTCAAATAGAAAGTATCAGAGTTAATGCAACACAGCGAGGCAGTGATTTGTTTAAAAAAACAAATATATATATATATATATTTTAAAGTGGACGTGACTTTTGTTTTTTAAGAGTAAAAGCTTGAAATTAATAGTCTATTCGTGTCTCAGCCGCGAAGCCGAGCTCCTGTGTTCAGCAGCTCTGTACGAGGACATGCACAGAGCGACTGAAATGATAGTGTCTGTCAGTTATTATAACATATGACAAAAACAATTGTCTTTATATTATGTTGCATATTCCTTAACAGTTCTTGTGCTGATAGCCTACTAGTTTTTCATGTTTATTTATAATTAATTTAGGTGGACAAGTACAAGTACTGCGCAGTTAATCAATCTAACGGGTTGCCCCCGGTAGATTTTTTGTCAAAATTTTAGGATTTCACTCGACTAAAATTTTCTTTGGTTTATTACAGCCCTACACGTTATTAATAAAAACATGTACATTTTGAAACAGAAATGTTGAATCTGGCTTCATCTAATGCTGATGCAGATAAGATAATGCCTCATTTGCATATTTTACATAACATATAAAAACAATAAAAAAATTGTCTTAGTACAAGTAATCAACTGGGGAAGTTTTATGGTGATATTAGTTCAATTATTTACCCTATTCATTAGTAATGTCTTAAAGAATTAAGAAATAGAGAAGAGATAAGAATTCCACAAACAAAAAGACTTTTTATGCACTGACATATAAAAGTATGGAGGCACAATGTCATGTTTTAGTCTGAATACACTACAAGCACTGGCAAGCAAACAGGAGAGGAGGTGGTTGTTAGGGCGGTGGAATTTATTAAGGGACCTTTCCATGCAAGGGGGAGGTGCCTGGAATTAACATTTTCACTGTGCGGTCATGGTGTCCAGGAGGATGATCCTAACTGTGGGAGCTGTGATCTTCTGACCCCCTTCCATGATGTGCTGTGGCCAGAAAGACTGGCCTCCTTACTAGATGTGTTCAAGATGCTTTGAATGAACTAAACATACCTATTCAGGCCAAGCTTGCCACAAAACAGGATTCACACATCTACTCAAATAAATTAAAGATAGAGCCATAAAACATGGACTTTCCCACAGTCAGAAATGGAGGAAAGATGCAAACACACAACTGCAAGAGCAGTGACATTACTTACTTCAGTGAATTGGGTCCCCATTCAGAGTTTTGCTAAGCGCTAATTCCGGGCTCACTCTGCCTGAGATAGAGACCTAAGTGACACTTCATGCTAGTTATGTGCGCAAGATGCTTTTTAACACGAGCACACTCACACAGTTCTGGGATCCCACGAGCAGTAGGCAAAGTTCACCACCTCAGCTGTGGGTGTTCTTATTCATTTTGTCACGACACATCTTTGTGAGTCAGGTTCTGGCAAGCAATTTTGTTTGGAAATTAAAAAGGTGCTTTTTGGAGTGCAAAATGAATATAAAAAAAACATGAAAATAATTGCACTGCATGGGCACACTCCTTGTTCGTTTCTCATCTGCAAAGTAACTACAGTAGTCCATTGATTCTCTTCAGACTAAATGGATTTTTTGGAATTTTGGCTCACAGGATTTATTAGAATTTCAGAGCCTAAATCCAAGAATCCCCAGCTTTAGGTGCTTGTTTTAAAATGTTTTCTCAAAACTAAGCATCATGTTTGGAAAATAAAACTGTGAATTCACTGCATTGAAAACACTGTCAATTAGAGCTAGGCGATTTTTTTACTAAATACCTCCATATCAATGTATCAATATACAAAATATTAACACAATGAGATTTTTGATAAACAATCATTAGCAATGTGGAGGTATTGATTAAGTTGGTAAAAGCAAATGATATAACAGCTAGAACAGCTTGGTCAGTTCAGAAAATGGCATCACTTTACTACACAACAGGAATCAAATTATTGGTCCTGTGCCATTTTTCATCTATAATATCATGGGCTAAAATTAATCACGGAGCAGATGATAGCAGTATTTACGACAAAGCATCTTCTGCTTGGCATAGTGTTTCATTAAGAATAATTCACTCACATAGGCTAAGAAACATCATATATTGCAAACCCCTTTAAGGGCTGCTTTACATTATATTATTGAAGTGAAGTTGTGCTATGAGTACACTCATAGCTCTCATAAACTCTGTGTTCTTTGTGGCATAAAACAAGGGAAATGAAGTGTCTGGAACAATCTTAATCAAAAGGCTTCAGCAGAACATTGACAGTTTTCTTTACCTTATCAGATGTTTTTTCCTCAGCATCAACTGGGATAATGTGTGCCGATGTTTTTACATCTCTATTGCCTTAGTTTGTTGTTTCATCTCTGTGCCATTCTATCCCCCATATCATAAAATTAACTCACTGCAGCCATATGTAATATATAGAGAAACGTTCCTTATTTTAGATGGGAGTACATGAATGGACAATAACATGCCTGCAGACTAGCATTTATGTGTTGGGTGATATCACTATTCAGTAACAACATATGTCAGCGCTGAATACTGCCGGAGGGCCCAGATGAGGTATGGGGAGCAGAGTAATTGTTTTCTTAATGACATAAGACAGGAGAGGAATGCTCAACATGCTGGCGTTGAACAAGTGTAGAAGTACCATGGCCTCTGAGCTTAGGTGTTGCTCAGTGAGAATGAGGGTTGATTTTCTGGTTGGGTACCAGTGTAACCAAAAGCTAACTGCATTTATACCTGTGCTCCCTTAGCCTACCAAGACATTTTATTTCCAGACAATACTATTACAGAGAAATATATGCTAATTCATTGCAGTGGATGTGTAACTTCTATTTTATAATAGTACAGTAGGCTGTCTACTTAGCAGTAAGTTAATTCATTCTTCAATCTATGCTCCCTCTATGGCTCCATGGTCACATTGTACCAAGGCTCAGCAAGGCTTTTCCCATATGGCCATCATCCTTCATCCTTTACCTGATCTGCAGCTCATAGGTTATTACATTTTACAGGGTGAAAGGAGACTTTGTGTGCAAATGTTTCAGCCGGATAGGTCTCAAGCTCATAAAGAAAATCAGCATATATCACCAGACACACCATGACATCTACCGATACATCTCATGATGAACAGATCACCCTAAAATATGGTTATTTGACAGGATAGCTGGCCATTCTATAAGTGCTCCTAGTAGAATAATATTAGCTAATAATATTATTAATTTTCTTGAGAAATCTGAGTAACTGTGGACACATGAGTGGTGCTTCCCAATCCAGCAATCACATACTTTCTTTTTGTAAGTGCCTTATTAGAATCCTCACTCTTATTTTTACTTACTTTACATTACAATTCCCCAAACAAGAGTTTATTTTTAGCCACACGAGTGGCAAGGTTACCTTGCAATATCATAAGATCACATGAGAATTGCGGGATAACATCTCACACGAAAATCCATTCAAGTAATGCGTTTGGGTCTGAACTAACAGCTCAAAGAACCAATCAGCGTGAGGAGCTGCTGGCAGCTACGGGCATTGTTGTGTGTGACGGCAACGTAATAGACAGATGGTTCATCCAGTAACCTGAAAGTGCCTGCCCTTTTCCAATCAGTTTCCACAGATGGATTCTTAAAAGTTTCTGTGTAGCAAACCATCTGGCACGTCGGGTTAGTGGCATGGTTTTATGGGTGGTAATGTTGGTTTGTCGGCCCACTACTTTGGTCCAGTCTGAAATAACAACAACAACTAATGTATGGATTGTCATGAAATTTGGTACATACATTAATTTCCCCCTGGTAAATTGGAATCAACCACCTTTCATCTACTGTAGCGCCACTGTCAGGTCAATATTTCAATTTGTCCAAAAAACATTCCATCTGCCTCAGCTGTGCTGGCATGGGTGTACACTCTTTGTCCTGTTTTAGTATCTCTGTTTCCTGTGAGATACATCATTTATGCACAGCCAAAGCTCCAATGGACCTTAGTGCTGGCTGTGAATTTTACAGCAACTACAACACCTCCTCTCCACTTATTCCTGTTGTGTTTTTGCTGCATCTCCACCTTCCAGCTAGCCAGACACCTGCACCTCAGAGAGTGATGCAGGTGACCACACTATCAGCATCCATTCGTGCCACGAGTCAGCCCAGATAACCAGATGACCATCACACCGAGGCCCCGGACCCCATGACCTGACTCCCATTAACCTAGACACAGGCTCAGCGAGACTGAGCGAAAGAGAGATCACAATCATTACCCTCTATCAGCACTATCTTCATCTGCTATCACTCATGTCTGGCCAGGCAGGGAAAATATCACATTCTGTCTCTCTCTCTTTTTCTCTTTCACCTCCACATGATTCTGTAAAATCAGGCCAGGTGGCCAGGTGAAGGCCATTACGCTGGGCCAACTCCTCAAACTGCCCTCCCTGCCTCACTCCTCTGTATCAGCAGTATATTTTTGTCAGCGAAATTCATCTCTTCTAGTATAACAGCTACATTGTGTGCGTGCGTGTATTGATACAAGGTAGGTACAGCTATGTACTATCACTGCAATAAAATCCTGTTTCTCTGTGTGCATGTGTGTGTGTGGTCTTGTTTAACTATATTTGTGGGGTCCAAAAACCGGGAATACAGTATGCTTGTGGGGTTCCGACAGCTTTGTGGGGCCAAAATGCTGGACCCCACAACTTTAAAGGGCTGTTTGAAGGTTCAGACTTGGTTTTAGGATTAAGGTTAGAATTGGGTTATGGTTAGGGTAGGGTAAGGTAAGGGTTAAGGTTAGGCCTTTAGTTGTGATGGTTAAGGTTAGGGTAAGGGGCAAGGGGCAAGGGGCAAGGGAATGCATTATGTCAACGACGGCCCCACAAAGAAAGTGCCACGCCGTGTGTGCATGTGTGTTTGTTTGAAAATGCACTACACGTATGCTGTTAGTTCCAACTCCCACATACTCCCTAAACACAGTACAGGTGTACCAGAGATACACTAATGCAAGTGTATGACATATGTAGGCTCACAAACATACTCAGATTGTGGCTCTGTTATGCTAACTTAGAAGATGAATAAATGCAATACCGATACCATAAGGAAATAATTTTTCAATTGAAATATGTACAATTAAAGAATATGGGTAATTGTTTTGTTAATTTCAATTGTGGAAAAAAGGAAGAAACTCCAAAAACTAACTCTGGATGGGATAAGGATGTATTGTTCAAATCTCTGCATTTACTGTTTGACTGGGATTGTCTTGTTTTTCTACACAAAAATGTATGCCATCACAATGAGTTGAAAGGTGTTGTCACATTAAATGTCTACGTGCTTTAAATTTTATGACTGAGCTGAAAAAGAGAGTGACATGTATTATTATAAGCTCATCCAGCCCACACAACTCAGGGCAGGCCATTATGTGTCTATACACTGAACAGACACTGCTCTTATTCTGCTCCTTGCTGACCCCACTTAACTAGTGAAAGGTCAGAGCTAATGAACAGATGGATGGCAGCACTTGTTGATTTAAGTTATTTGACCTTTGACCTCACTCAGCAAGTGAGAGAGGGAGCGCAAATGAAGGGCGATGACTCCCTGTGGTGTCCTCTCTTCTAGAGACACTTGAGAATCAGTTTTATTATGTTTATTGAGAGAGTGACATAAAGTCACACTTAAACACAATATTACTTCTAGTAAGTGTACATGCACTTTGTGCACATAAAACATGGATAGAACATGTGCCTATGAGCACATTAAAACTGATACATGTGTTTTGATTTGCTGAAGAGGAAGTCAATGAAGTGAAACACACATTATATACATATATGCATCCAAATATTATAATCAAAAAAATATAATATATATTATTCTGAAATGGGACATTCTGCAAAATGGCTACCTTGACTTAATTTTGAATGCAGAACTTTTACTTGTAACTGACTATTTTTACACTATGATACAGATTCTATTACTTCAGTAAAAAATGTCAGTACATCTTCCACCACTCAGAAGACAGTACTGACATTACTGGATAATTTGGTTTATGTTATTAATTACAATGTTGATCAGTTAACCTGTAACAGTAACCAAGCATGTGGTGGGGAGGAAAAGGGGGATGAAAAATAGAAGATTATTCTACCTGGGGACAGAGATGGACACACCTCCGTCTTTCTCACAGCACGCAGACACTGTGTATAAGAAAGGCCAGCAGCACCTGTTGAGGAAACGTTTAGTGTCAGCGAGGATACTTTAACTGTGGTTTACCTGGCCATCATTGAATCCATACTCACTTTCAATACCTCAGCCTTATACTATGCCTTCACCATTCAACACAAAACTTGCACTGATAATAAATCGGACCAGCACGATTTGGTTTGCTCCCCGCCCAAACCCCCCTAACAGAACTCCACACCTGGTCAGTAATCAGGAAAACCACTATAATCACACAGGATCTCACCTACCCCCTTTGCCAATCCTTTCAGTTACTGCCATCAGGTTGATGCCAATTTGCATGGAAAAACATTTTAAAAAATCCTTCATCCTCACTGCCATCACCACACTGAAAAGCCATACATAGACAACATCCAACAGCTCCATTCAGGCTTCTTTGTGCATGTTTTTGCATTTTTGAGATGTTTTAACACATTTCTATGTGAATATAATGTTCTGATATGTACTTTATGTCATTTGAGCAAGTGACCTACAACTGACCGATCTTATATTAAAGTAAAAATCGGTTTAGACAGCAGAGATTCTATTCTCTATGTATTGTGAGACTTCAAGAAGGCATCATCTTCTCATAGAAATCTAATTTAATACCTTAACCGAAACTAAAGTGAAGATAATTATCTCTTCTGAAGAGCCCATTATGTTTTTTAATTCTCCTTGTCCTCCTTGCATACTAGCCCCTGCGTAGAGGAGGGGTGGGGTGCGTGAGCAATCATGGTGGGCTTGTATCATGTGGATGCCCCGACAGTGTTGTTGTCATTACTTCCTCATGGGGGTTGACAGAAACTATGCACCATAGCTTTAAGTGTATTTTTCACTCCAGTGTGCAATTTTTGCAAGTGTTCATTTTCTGTCCTTAAAAATGCTCACCATGTATAGCATACCAACAGTAAATTGCACACTGAAACATTAACTGTGACACAATGATGGTGAATTGAAGAAGTTTCATTCATCTATTTGAGCAGAGTGACTCCAATTAGAGATGACATTCGTCAAACTAGTTTGTTGAGCACACGTTGAGGGAAAAAAGAAATGGAAAACCTTGTGCAGGTATGAGAGAGACAAGTGGATAGAGAGAGATGATCATTACTTTGACAGCAATGAGTTTGTGACATGGAGGAGCGCTCAGAATGCAGAGCTTGACACATGTCTGCAGTCTACACATGGAGACGCTGTCTGTATATAGCACACATAGAAACAGTCCCCAATGTGCACAAACACACAAACACATATATATTGCAGGCCACATCATTACTGCTATGGCAATGACACAACAGCAGGTACTGCCTGATGCGACCGTTTTTCCTCCTCTGATTAATTATTAGATTGACTTGGAATTGAACAAATTAAAGAATGGAGACATGTCCCTGTCCATTTGGCTAATTGGATCAACTGTTAATGGTTGCTAAAAGAAACTTCAAGTTTAATTTCACACTTACTGACATGCTGTTGATGTGGTTGACATTATTTTAATGATTATTCATAAGACTTCCCTATTATCATCTCTCTCACTAGGCATATCATTAAGCCCTAGCACAACCATTAACCAGCATGGTTGCCATGGAAAATTCTCCTGATGATTTATTACCCACTGTTTGAATTGATGGGCAATTGTGTTACACTAGCTGCCTACTATATTTGTAAAGAAAGTGCATGTTGTGTCTAGAGGATTGCTGCATAAAATTTACAGTTCTACTACTCTCTACCCTCGCAAATTTCCATGGCTCAAGGCCTAAATAAAAAATCCACTCTTTAAACCACCATCGACTCTGACTGACTGAAGTGGGTTTAAAAAGTAAAATCAAGTTCAAGTTCACCAGGTCAGCTTATGCAAATGCTTCAGTATACTGTTTATAGTAACAACTCAATGGAGTTCCTCCCTCAGGAAATAAAGATGCTGTAATGATCTTACAGGAAGATTGATTTTACTCATAAACATTAACTACAAGATAACATACTGATCTGTAAAAGACCTTTTCTACATAACAAATATACAATATATTCATGCACAATTTGTCTGTATGATATTGGGTTTGAAACTAGGTTCGCTCTAATTAAGCAAACCCAGTTATTCTCAATGTTACAGACTTAATTTAGTTCCATCCTGCCAAACAATGGCAAGACAATTACCTCTACGTTTAATTCAGTGTATATACACTATATAAATAGCTGTGGGTGGTATTAACGAAAGCTGAAATTTATTAAATTGTTGAAAGTAAAAATGCATGAATATCAGCCACAAATGGTGCATATGGCAATGATAAATATTTCCAGTTTTGCCGCAACTTTATTTTTAAAACCATTTATAAGCAAGTGAGATAATCCTCAAAGATAATAAAAAGATGAACTCCTGCCAGCTCTTAATATATAACTGAAGAGATGCATGATTGGTTGGGTTTGCAGCACTAAATATGTATAAAGTATCTAAAGATTCTACAGTGAAAATGAGAACATAAAACAGTCAATTCATGCTTCAATACTTTGACCAAAAAAAGCTTTAAGCTAATTTTGCTTTCAGTTTTTTACTACCAAAATACAGTCTTGGTCATGTCTTTTAGTTGTTTCGAATTGGAAGTGTGACATTTGACATGAAGTACTAGAGTATTGATAAAAAAAAGAAGTTTCAGTGATGTGAGCAGTAAGTCAAAATGGTTTAACAGTGACAGACGTGTTGGGATCCTGCGTCCTGTAGTCAAAAAACCATGTGAATGGTTAGAAAGGACAAAGTGTGCTTTGAGACACGGATTGGTTAGCCTGGCAGCTATACAAATGTGTATCAGTGTCTAACCTCTCAGTTCATTTTCAATTTTCAAGGGGTATTATCAATAATAAAGACCAAAATGCTTCTGCACACAACAGAATAGACTTTCAACCAATCAGAGCAACAAAATCTGACCAACAACCAATCAAAGCAACGGAATGTGACATACACCCAATCACAGCAACGCTCAAATACAAGTTGGGGCTTAGTGCCAAGGGGGTAAGCGAGCATCTGGAAAGTGTACCTCCTATGGGGAATTGCCCTGTTGCTGAAATTTGCTATACAAATAAAGCTGCCTTGCCTTGCCTAGGCTAACAAGTCATCACCAGCCGTTAGCATTCCATTGACTGCCATTCATTTGGCGTCACTTTACATGTGACGTGTTAAAAGACTCTATTTGTACATTGTTTATTTCTAAAGAACACGGCATTATATAGAAGGCTCCATTACCTTGTATCTTACGTTATGGCCCGTAGAAGACGTTTTTATAAAAATATGTTAACAATTGTGTCATAACCATAACCATGCAACTTACTGCTGCACAGTAGAAGAATTATCGTATAGTCAGGACAAGCTCACAGACAGTTTTGACTTACATCAGCTGTTTAGGTTTAATTACTCACGTTAACTAACATGTTAGTCAGCAGTAATTAGCCTGCGCCTATGTTAATTTTAACTAGTATGTTAGTTAGCAGGCAGTAGCCTGTGCCTATGTTAATGTTAACTAGCATGTTAGTTAGCAGTAATTAGCCTGTGCCTATGTTAGTGTTAACTAGCATGTTAGTTAGCAGTAAATAGCCTGTGCCTATTTAATGTTAACTAGCATGTTAGTTAGCAGTCAGTAGCCTGTGCGTATGTTAATGTTAACTAACATGTTAGTTAGCAGTAATTAGCCTGTCTATGTTAATGTTAACTAGCATGTTAGTTAGCAGTCAGTAGCCTGTGCCTATGTTAATGTTAACTAGCATGTTAGTTAGCAGTCAGTAGCCTGTGCCTATGTTAACGTTAACTAGAATGTTAGTTAGCAGTAATTAGCCTGTGCCTATGTTAATGTTAATTAGCATTCTAGTTAGAAGTAATTAACCTTTGCCTAAGTTAATGTTAACTAGCCTGTGCCTATGTTAATGTGAGCTTGCATGTTAATTAGCAGTAATTAGCTTGTGCCTATGGTAATGTTAACTAGCATGTTAGTTAGGAGTAATTAGCCTGTGCCTATGTAAATGTTAACTAACATGTTAGTTAGCAGTAATTAGCCTGTCTATGTTAATGTTAACTAGCATGTTAGTTAGCAGTAATTAGCCTGTGTCTATGTTATCTCCTAACATATGTACCTACCTCTCCGTCTCTGCTGATTGGGAATGATTGAGATTTTTCTTGACACAGCTACCAGAAGACTCACAGCTTTCAGACAGGTTGCTCACGTTGGTTGGAGGCTGCGCAGTAACGCTCAGCCATCACAGGAAAAGTGACTTCACTGGTCTCCGTCAAAGTACATGGCATTGCTGTGTCCATTTCTTTCACTTTTTATGCTTAGTGCTCGGCCTGTTTTGAAGCCGAAAAAAAATGGCGGCCAGGGTGCAAACTTTCCTTGAATTACAGCTAAACGGTTAACTAAAATGTGTTTCTGAAAACATTTAAGGTTAGAAAGATACAATATAATAACATAATCTTGATTTGTATTTGATTACCATCGCCTAGTTTGACAGTATGATCTGAGTTTCGGGAACGTGGTTTGTCAACCTGTGCTAGATGGAAAATGTTAAATTACATCCAGTACATTCAGGCATAACGCTCCTCTGTCAATCAATGTTTTAAACCCTCCCCCATATGAGATAAGTGGTTATGGTAGGTCCAGCCAGTTCCCAAATGGCTGCAGATCAGTTTGAATGGGCAACAAAAGAGCTTTTTCATGAGGGTGTAGTTCACTGACAGAGGAAGCAAAGACACTAACTGAATTAACTCGTCACATGTTAAATCCACATACACTGGACACTAGTCTATTACTATACTATTTCTCAAACACATCTATCCTCTCCCCTCACATCACCAGGAAAGGTTATAGCAATCAATCCATACCACTTTGAAATGCATTAAGGAGGTTTGCAGGTGAGGAACTGTGGCTGCCATGAGTGTGTTGTGCTGGCTTAGTGAGATCCATTGAGAGCCTGCAGGGAGTTTGTCAGATTCAAACACTTGAACATGTAAACTTGGGGTCCCTGGATGTGTGAGATATTAGGTTTAGGAAAGGTTCCCTTTGGTCTTCTGACTCACTATATCCTGGAGGAAATTGTCTTTCTGGACAAAAACACTGTGCAGAGAGAGATAGGAAGCATTAAGTGCAAGGGAAACATCCTGAGAGGAAGGCAGAGAAATAGAGACAAACAGTCAATCCTGTATGTTTCACTGCAGATAATATAGATCTTAATAACTAATTTCTACTGGCATTGGGTATTGATTCGTGAAAAAGTAGGATACTGAAATGGGGCAAGATAATTCCTCTTATTCCAAAGCAAATCAACTGATTTCAACAACATTCTTGGGTCAAGTGATATTGATTTGATACTCATTCAAGATCTTCAAAATCCTTGAATCAACCGTAACTAACGTGGAAATAAATGCAATCATCACAGCCCATTTTTTAAATGAATTTAAAAGTCAATAGGAGACTATTTGACCAGTTAAGATGAATATTTTACATAGTGTTAACATCTTGTGAGGCCTGCCTTATGATGTTTTGCTATTTGAGGAGGAGCGGAGTGTTAGGCGTGATGATTTTAGATAAATATGCAGTGCAATAAGAGGCCTTTAAGGAGTCTCTACATCACATCATCTAATCTTCACATGCAGACACACCTGCAGTCAACATGTCACACCTGTACATGAACAACCAGCTGATTACATGTATCAAAGCAAAACTCTTCCATTTATTTCAAACTAAAATATATACAGTATATATACCCAATTAATATTTTCAAAAACAGTCCGAAAAGGAGCAGGATAAAGCTGAACTTTGGGATGTTTCCCACCCCTCAATTCAACTTTAACTCATTTCTTTAAATATCATATAACTAAGTGCAAAATGACGATGCTATTAGTCTAATTACAAAACCTCACACCAAATACAAGGTTTTCAAAACAGCTGTTTCATAATGGGGGTAATAATAATAATAGGCTTTGAGCTGCAGCGGCAATAAGGACTTTTTGTATTATTATATGGGGTGTGTTTTATGTAACAGATGGACTTCTCTTGTCCTGAAGGAGTGAGAGGTCTGTTAGTTTCATTCCACCCTCTAATACTTTAATTAGAGAGGACTAAGTGAGCAGGAAGTGACCCAAGCAGGTGATCAAACACTGTACAGGGTAATAATAGTCACACATGTCAGCCAGAGGCACTAAATGTGCAGGTTTTTCACTGGACAATATATTCCTACAAGCCTCAACATCTTCCAAATGAAAGATTACTTTACAAAACTCCCAATACAACACATGAGTTTTAAAGTTTTAAAAAGGCACTCATTTCTGGTGAAAAACTTTTACTTTGTATTTTGAGATCACAGAAGTACATCATCATCTTAATGTACTCCTGTATGAGCTCTATTGGCCATGATAGTTTTATTATTAATATATAGCCAATGTCAGATCATCCACCATTACATTATCTTAAACACCTAAAACATTATAGCAGCACTCACAACACTTTATTTATACTGCAAATGACCATCATTCATTTATTTATTTAACTCTCTCTCTCTCTCTCTCTCTCTCTCTCTCTCTAAATTTGCTTTATTGGCATGAAAACAAAATACATCTAGGGCTGCACCATTATGGCCAAAATGATAATCGCGATTATTTTTATCAATATTGAGATCTTTATCTATTGAGATTTGTTGATTGTAACCAAAACAAATTTTATGTATATAATAATAATAAAACTTTTAAATAATAATATAATTTTGGGGGATGGGGGGGGGGTGCTGGTTGCAATGGAATTTTTATCAGCTTGATTTAAATGCTGCCAAAATGTAATTGACCTTTTTTGGATTTTAATTTTCAGAGGGAATATACCGAGTTCTGCTCTGCATGCATTGTTTGGGGTGTTTGGGCGAATAATTTTACAGAATTCCAATTGTAATTTTTCAGTGGGAGTTTTATCCCAGTTTTTAAATTCTGGTTTTCAAAATAGGGCCCCAGAATTTGCTTCCATAAAGCATTATTGGTGTTATCAGAGAATTGTAGATTTTTAGCCAAATTCTTGCAGGGATATTTGTTTTTTTCCAATTTGCATTTGATTAAATAAATAAAATTAAAATATAAAGCTGTCCGAGCTTTATTACACAGTGTCTTTATGGCCAGGTTGAAACTCCCTGATGCACTAACCCCTAAGGAATTCTATGAACCCGTTTGTTCTAGTCTGGTGTTGCCCAGAGTCAAGTTGTAACTCTGGCTGTTTCCCTGAGATCTGGCTCTCCTCTGAAATACCAGAACACTGGTTTTCTTCAGTCTGGCTCTCCTCTGAAATACCAGAACACTGGTTTTCTTCAGTCTGGCTCTCCTCTGAAATACCAGAACACTGGTCTTCTTCAGATTTACTGTCAGTCCCCTGACAGTACTGCTCTAGGTAGACACAATCCCTCTTCATCAGCTTCATCAGATCATCAGCATAGAGCAGGAACTTGATGTTACATCATGAAGTGGGAGACCTGGGGCTGCAGATTGTTCCAACATGGCTGCTAGTTCATTGATGTAAATATTAAACTGCATCCCTGTCTCACTCCACACCCTTCTTTAAAGAATTCTGTTCTTTTGGAACCAATTTTTACTGCACATTTATTTTCCGTGTACAGTGATTTAATAGTCATACATTTTACCCCCTATACCTCTTTCAGTAAGTTTATAAAAAAAAAAGCCCATCATGCCATATTGAGTCAAATGCTTTTTTAAAGTCTATAAAACATGCAAATATTTTCCCATTTTTAAATTTGGTTTAGTTTTTGACAAGGGTGTGCAGAGTCTAAATGTGGTCTGACGTACGAGATTTCGGTAAAAAGCCAATTTTTACTTAGACAAAACCCTTCCCCAGACTACTGTTCACACAAATGCTTCTGTAATTGTTAGGCTCTCTTAGTCTCTCTCTCATTCTTTACACAACTATGTATGTCACTTTCTGTTTGGACAACCCAGTGCAACACTGTGAATGTGTTCCAGGAGTGACAGTTTGAGAATAATTCAGTGAGATCATGGACAAGCTAAGAGTTAAATGTCTTTCTCAAAGGCATTTCAACAGTTCATCAACCACTGCAACGCCCCCTCATCTCTAACAGAATGTGATCCTGAGCTAGTGGAGAACTTGGGCGTTCAGCTATCCATCATTACTGTCCAGTCCATATGAGAAAAACTCAGGCTTCCATTCAAGAACTGATGTCTCCACACTGAAAGCTTGTGATGACTTACCTGGCTCTAAATACACATTAGCTTATTCTTGTTTACAGAGATCACTGAAGCTATTAGAATTAACCTTATAAATCATATTTTACAGTGATTGAGGTAAGTCCTAAAGAAAACTGGTTGGATTACACGGTCGTTTAATTGGTAACAATCTCCATGTGTCTGTGTGCTCTCAGCAGAGATTGGTAGAAAATAGGATCCAGCAGTGACTTTCCACCACAGGAATGTTGGGGTTCCCAAAGAGAAAAATTAAGAACTGGTGGCCGAGACGGAAATGAGAGGAAGGGGGAAAGAGGACAAGGCTATGGTTATCTGTTTCACACTTCTTTTCTGTCAGCAGGGATATACAGCCTTTAAACCAAGCCCTCATTTTAGCCCGGCTTCCCTGATGTTGGCTTTTCTTTAAGGCGGTCTATCTTTAAATCCCTCCATACATCCTGGTGATCTAGCGGCCCGAGCCAGGCTGTTACAGATTGAGGGATTGCTAGAAAGACTGAGCAAAAAGGAATAGAACACAAAGCTCAGCAAACGTTTGTCCAAATGAGAATATATATGAAGTGTGGTTTAGGTGTAATCAGTTTCATCTGAGCCCACTGGAAGTAGTCTGTTCCAATATCCTGCTCTGTAATAACTTTTCTTCCTCAGGAATGCCTTTGATAGAGGTTAAAGGTTACATTGCCTTCCAGTGCAGACAGACATAAGTTAAATGCAGTGCTTGGCACAGCATCAATTTATGTAACAACCCCATGCGGTCTCTTTGGAGTATCACATAGTCATTGAGCTAAAAAATCTTTGAATTTAGTGTTCCTCAATCAACAAGGTTGGCCTTGTTGATTGAGGAACTGGCCACAGGAAGTCCTTTCTACAAATCATCCATCTCAGGTTGAGAGATGGACAGCGGAGACATGGGGACGTGAGCTGGGTCCAGCCTCTTTATCTGCTCTCCTCTCTAGATGTATGTCTCTCGCAGACAACACTGGATTCTTTTTTCAGTACAACTCACCTCCTCACAACTGTGCATTAAAGGAAATATTGTAGCCATAATCATAATGTTAACTATGCACTCTTGAACTCCTACACTATACCCCAGATCTGACACTGTTCAAACATATATACATTTATATTTATTGCATCCATATTTGGCATGGTTTATACTGTATAAATTACTATTATCTAGTATTTTACATTTTGCACCTACCATTCTGTTATCTTAGTTTTTCGTATATTTGCAGTAAAATGTAAATTTTGACCTTATGATGTAGATATTTAAGAGATATTTAGTAAGAAATATTTCTGCTGAGCTTATTTAGCAAACATACCATTTCTCATTTGGGTCCAGAAGCACAGCTGTTAAAGCTAGTTCAAAATCATTTTGTGTGCATCTCTTTCCCTCCAGCACCGGTACGTGCTGTCGGTATGAGCTGCCTCTTCCACAGCACACTGGGGCCATGTTTAATGAAACAAACAACACCCTTCCCACCAGCGATGTGTTGCTGTCTTTCCGCGCTGCAGTTTTCCTCGGATGACTTCTGCCATGCTGGGGGTGAGTAAGCAGAGAGAGAAATAGAGAGGAGAGATGTCTGAGACTGCATGGGAAACAGCACAGATCCCAATTCAGTGGGTATTGTGAACCAGGGAGAAATGTAGCCCGCTGTGATACATTGAACTAGATTGCATTCACTTTCTCCCACCTGTGGAACAGACTTGTGTAAGGACACTGTGTGGGGTGTTTCTGCGTCAGACAGTGTGGCCTCAATCACAGCCATGACTACCCTCACAATAAAGGCTGAAGAGGAGGAAAGAAGGCAGGGGAGACAGTGAGAGCAGAGAGGTCAAAGGAAGTATAGAAAGGTTTGTTTCTCCTATGGTTTGCTCTTTCTGCTCAAGTATCTGGCAACAAAGGGGTTTTGTTGTTTTTACAAAGAAAGGTGTATGGTTGGGTTATGGCTTTCCATATTTACAACATACCTATAATAAGCTTAGCTTCTGTATCAATACTGCATTGCCTCTCCACTGAAGGACACTTTATTTCTTCTGAGAACTGTAGTGTCTTTTTCTGGATATAAATGCAACTTGGGGTAGGAAAATATTTGTTTAGTGATGAAGAAGAGTCATTTAAATATATTAAAAACTATAGGGGCAAAGCTAAGAGCTGCTTTAAACAATACATATCACCATCTTTAGCATCAGTGGATGCTTTTCACACCAGGGCCTAGTTCTTCAGATGTGGTAACTAATTCAGGCCAACATGTTGGCAGGTTCACACGCCTCGTCAACGTTGTGTGGAGGTCTGGGACGGTGTCTAGGGAGTGGCAGACCGGGATGGTGGTTCCCCTCTTCAAAAAGGGGGATCAGAGGGTGGGTGCCAATTACAGGGGTATCATACTTCTCAGCCTCCCTGGTAAAGTCTAGCCAACAACGTTTCCATTGCATAAGAACCTTATGGGATGGAAATGATTGTTCCAGATGTTACTCAAACCCTCATAGCAATGCAAAATGTATGAAAATATAAATCAAAGTCTTAATTATTTTTCTTTAGCAAGTGACCATGTAATAAGCTGGACAATGTCCTACGAGGTGTCCATTCTCAGCATAATGGACAACGGGAGGCCAGAACCGTCTGACGCGCACACACCTCTGCAGCATCAGCCCTTACGTTTGGCTGACTGAGTGCTGATCATCTGACTGCGGTTACATGAGGTATAGGTGTAAACCGTTCCAGTATGCACTAGGGCAGGACTGGCTGGGTTAATGGACCATAATATTTTGGTGTGTGTCCCTGCATTGTAACTAGTGTTATTATGTTTTATATTGTGCTCCACAATGTTCCATTTTAAAAACCTTCCCTACTGTTAAACAACTGTTACCAGTGAATGTGGTCAGACTACGAATGATCCTGGGTGCATGATTGGTGAGGCTCTCCCCAATGGACGTGCAAAATACTTCTCAGTGATAATCATGAGCCATGAAATTGAAACTTGACTTAAATCTCTAAAAAGCAGTTTTACTTGGGTATACAATTTTCAGCAAAGTGTGTTCTGGAGCTCTTTTCAAAGGCATAATCTTTAGGCTGAGTTTATGTCTTTTTGAGCACAGTATCTCAAACTAAAGTTAGATTAGGTTTTTATTTAGTGTACAAACTTTTATTTTCACGTTCAGTATATTTGATAATGTATAAGTATAGGTAACTCTTCATTATAAAAATTTAATTGTGATATTTTCAGATTGTGATTATTTCTTAATAGCCTGCATTTTCTCATCTAAAATTATAATTCCTTCACGGGCCCGTGTCACTTTCCTTGTGATGCTCAAAGTGTTGTCGCTGTGGGTTTTGGTTGTCTCTTTGTGGTCAGAGGGAACAGGAACAAGGAAGTCTGAGACCTAGAATGGAGGATGCCTGCTGCATGCCTCTGCAGTAAAGGAGGATAAAGAACACATCAGCAAGAGGAGGAGGACGGGATGAAGGGAATGTGGTTAAGGAAGGTTGACAGGTGGTGCAACACTGCCCCCATGTGAGAAGATCTAGATGCCTCTCTTATTCTCTCCTGGCAGGCCCATGTTGGTCTAACAGTAACCAGCCATTACATGCATCTTCCTTGTTCAACACCTGCTACAGGGAGGCGTTCCCTTTTACACGTAAGGCTTAATGTGGCTTTCAGCATAGATCCTTTGTCAAGCTTAAATCCCAGTCACTCCAACCTTTGACACATTCCCCCCCTTGTTTACAGTGAGGAACCCTCTGCCAGTAGATTCCATGTCAGCAAAATAAAAGCAATAAAAGTGCCAAGAATGTGTCAGAGCGAGAGTCAGGGAGGAGAAACAACCATTACAGTTCACAGTAGAACTGGTCTGCAGACAGCTTTTCTACCTTAAAAGAACATGGCGACTTACTATTACTATAGCTTATTCCCCCACAGTTTGATACGTCCATACATACCGGTGCGTGTCGTAAACTCTGACGCATTCACCGCTAGCCTAGCTTAGCACAGATCCCGGAGGTAACCAGCTCCAACTAGCCTTCTGCTCCCAATAAGTGATAAAATAACGCCATCATGCTCCTATTGGGATTTGTATAGTCACAGCGTGGACAAATGACAAGGTCATATGCCACACAGCCATCTTCTAACCGTATACATACTGGGAACTATTCTCCACAGCGGGCGAAGCACTGCTACTTGGAGTGATTGGTGCAACATCTGAAAAGCACCGTTGTTAATCTGCGCTGCGAGGTCCGCCCAAGTAGCAGAAGTAGCAGTATGTATACGGTTAGAAGATGGCTGTGTGTCATGTGACCTTGTTATTTGTCCACGCTGTGACTATACAAACCTCAACGTGTAAATAGGAACACGTTGGCGTTATGTTGCCTCTTATTGGTTGCAGTAGGCTAGTTGGAGCCGGTTATGGCTAAGGATCTGTGCTAAGCTAGGCTAGTTGGAACCAGTTACCTCCAGCATCTGTGCTAAGCTAGGCTAGCGGTGGGTGCGTCAGACAGAGTTACAACACTCTCGGAGATGAGTAGGGTATGTATGAACTTAATAAGTAAAAAAGCTAAAGTCCCAATAAGTCGGAATGTTCCTTTAAGAGTTGCCTGTGGAGGACAGCAGTAAATGGATGTCTTTTTTGGAAGGTAAAGACAAGCAGAAAAGAGGCTGTGAAGATCTTTAATGTTATTCAGATCATGCTGACCTTTCTCTTGGCATGTTTTCTGGCTTTTTTGAAAAGGGCAACCAAACCAAAATAGAAGCAAGCCTTTTCATACAGGCAGAAAACAGAGAGCAATGCCTTTAAAATGCATGTAAAGCTGATTCTGACTCAGCATGGCCATTACAGAAACAAATCACAAAGTGACATATTACTTCAGTATAAAGGATGTTCAAACAAAATGCAACAAATGTAGATAAAATTCCATTCTCAAATATGGATATTTATTGTTTGACTAGAGTTATAGATACAGATTGGGACAGAAAGCTTTCCCCTCTTTATGACCCAAAAGGACCATCTAAGGCAGCAGAGAGGGTAGAGGGAAAAAAGAGAATCAGGATGGAGACTTCAGCTATTAACTATTCAAGAACTAGTTTCAGGCGTAAGCCAAAACAACTCCTCTACGCGGATATCAAAGCCGGTCTGGAATTTAATCTTCCGTTTCCATGAGCCCCTGCTAAAAAAAAAAAAAAATTGATAAACGCATTTACAGAAAAACATGTAAAAATGTATCTGTTTTCACAATGTTTTTTCAAAATGTAACTTCAGTTAAATGATCATATACAATTCTGCTGGGTGTTGGGCTCATGGAAATACTTTAAAGTCACAATATAAACTTTTGTCTACACACACATCTGAGGGTCTGTCTTAAATTATTCACAGGCAGACTTGAAACTGTTGAAAGTCAAGGCACTACATATAGATGCATATTTGCAATTAGTCTCAAACACACATAATAGCCTATTTCACTGCATAACTATCGGCGTCACATCATACTACGTAACTGTGCCCACAAGGATCAGTTTTTATGTTCTGTATATGTTCCTGAACTAGATTCAAATGACACTCACTCCACTACTGTCTACCAAATTTCATTCTGACAGGATAGTGGGAGAAATAAAAGTCAGCTTCTCTTTTCCATTGTTCAGCCCGACAGCAGCTTTGTTCTTAAAATAGTTGGCCTTGTGATTTAAATTCAGTCTGTATTGAAAGCAATGAGACAAGATCAAAGAGGTCTCTTTAGACTCACTTACTGCAGAAGAGAGAGGAGGCGAGAGAAGAGAGGAGAGAAAATACAAGTCTCGCTGGATCACATAGGAAAATTGTTCTATGCACACTTCCAGCAAATCATATTAGATAGAGTCACTGTGGCAACTAGAGAAGATAATCTTTAATGTGCTCTTTAATGAGAGGGAAAATGTTTGTCTCTTGTGATTGAAGCTCTCGCTGTGCAAATTATATCCAAATCAGTTGAGCAGCATGGGCGCTTCACTGATGAAAAGTGGCTGAGGGATAGCATTCAATTAGCTCATTAGATTGACACAATCAGAACATGTAATGGGTTTTAAGGCCTTGGCTACAGGCTCATCACTCAACAACTGCTAATGGCTCCAAAAAGGTAATTATTAGCAAATTGAACAAAAAACTGTCAGCTGGTTCTATATCTACTGAGTACCATGCAGAGACACCGCACACTCTGGGAGGGCTGGACAGATTTTTCTCTGTGGGGGGGCTGTAGTCACTGGGGTGGTGGACAAACGCAGCTGTACCAGAAACATATAGAAGGACATATTTATCTCCCATATTAGAAGAAAATACACATAACACTTTCCCTTACAAACATACAAAATAATTATTTCTATAAGTGTATTTTTATGTAATACATGTATATTTTCATCTCTTCAAAAAAGAAAAAACATTGATGTTTTACGTGTGATGCCCGTCTTATGGCACTGCTACAGCAGACATTATACAACTGGCAGTACTTCTAGTGACAACTCAACTTTTTGTGTTAAATCACCTGTATCAGGTGACCAGGGTGAGCAAAGTGTGCAAAATATCTAAAGTGTCATTTAAGATGACTAAAATGATCAACTTCATAATCTGACCTCATTAAATTAGAATATATATAAATTAAGGTTTTGGTTTTCAATGAAGTTACTTAGTTACTTGAAATACTGAAAAAAAGTGGCTCTCCCCAGACCATTTCCCAATTAATGACATACCGACACCTTGCTAGGGCCCTCGGCATCTGATACCGACGCATAAGCATGCAGCAGGACTGGCTATCAAAGAAGACAGCAGCAAAGATGCTCAGATTACACACACATACACACACACACACACACACACACACACACACACACACACACCAAAGCAATTATGGAGCATCTTCACAAGACTAATTAAGGCTCTTCAACCGTTGTTCTGTCAGTTGTTTTTGTTTTCATGTCTAACATGCAAATTATGCTAATCTGGCAAATTGAACACACTGTCAAACAAACCTGCACGGATAAAAGACAATTATTTGAGATAACTTTATGAGTGTGGAATGATGATGATGATGATGATATGAAGAGACTTTCAAATTAAATCAAATAAAATGCTCCCTTTCGCATTATTCCCCCAAAACGTACAACAGCCTGTTTTATTAGAGTCAGCCACCGTTTTGTGTTTCCACATTACACTGCAGACCCCCACAGGCCATGTAACCTTTGACCCCTGTGCAGGTGGTCCTTCGACAAATCCTCCCCAGCATTGACAGCTTCAGCTACCAGGATGATTAAATGAGTCCCAGTGGCCAGCAGAGTCACAGCCGCCTGGATTATTGATCAGAGGTTCAGCATTCAATTTGGTTTTCTAGGGGACAGCCCTTCATGATAATGCAGTATTATATCAGCTCCTCTACGCCACCCGAAATGATTAAGGGCAAGCTGTCAGCACAGTGTAATCGCAGTGTGAAATCGATGCCTTGCATAGCGCCCTTTTTTCTCTTTGCCTGTCTGTCTTCACTTCAAATTTACAGTAAACCCAAGTGTATATCATGAGGGAGAGGCATACATAGCCCAAAGAAAAAGATTGGGACAAATGACTAGAATCATGGAGAACTGTCTGCATGAGTGGAATTTAGATTAAATTTCTATTTAAAATAATACTGTTGGTGTTACATGTACCGTATATGTGCAAGTCTTACTTGGTTAGTCTCTTGATTTCCACTCAGATTAATATAAACTATCCCACAGTGCACTGCTGCACAGTGAGAGAAGATTGAATAGTATGGTATAGTAGGCTAATGGTAACAGTGTCATGGTCTGGAGGTCACGGTCCAGTGCATGCTGCCACATAGTATATTATGCGTAATCTGATTATGTAGACTGGTGTATGTAATGCAAAACCAAACTTCCGTCGGGAAACCTTTAACCATACGCCGTCAGCATCATGTGCTGAGGTTAGCCCAACAAGCTGATTGGCATGTGAGTCGGTCACACTACGGCAAGCACAAATCAAACACAGGAGCTGGAAGAGCCGAGAGAGAGAGACAGAGAAAGAGAGGTGTATAAGACAAGCACTGTGCATCGGTGTCTTTTCATTGTCATAGAATAACAGATGCTTCTCAGTTTTATAGCCTATTGTTACCAAAGTGTTTGTTCAGTGTTCGTACTGTGTTATACAGAAGTGATCAAAATAGTCCTTTAACTATGTAAATACCATACATATCCACACTCGTTATATTTTTTATTTATATTTCTACTCTGATATTTCCTATTTCGGGGATCAATAAAGTATTTCTGATTCTGAAAATGTTCCTTATTTTTCTTACAAAATAGTTTACTAACATGATTGTGTCTGTCTTTAACACTTGCACTACGGTTCAAGTGTCTGTGACTGTTCTAAATAAATGAAAAACTGAAACTCACTCCGAAATGTGACTTTTTGTGGTTGAAGTTTTCAGGTCCTCCGTGCCACTGCATGACTACAGACAATATCAGCTGTTTCATTCTTTTTAACATACAGAGGCTTATGCATGTCTTTATTCTCCCTACGTTGCTGTGGTCCAGTTTCATTGGATTGTGACTTGAACACCAATGCTGTTTTGTAAAAACTGCGAGTATTTCAGGGTTTTACTTTCCAAAAACAAGCTGTGAGGGTAGAGTAGTAAAGCTTTCAGCTTTAGGTCATTCATGTCGATCACAAACAATCTTTAAATTGATATCTTTTTGTCAACCTGTCATCAAGCTTCCTTCACACTGTGTACCATTATGTAGAAACTCAAAGTATTACATTAACAATTCATATTGTCTGTTTAACCCCTGCTGTGACAATAGTGCCTGGAGCACGGCATGAAAAGCTCATTTCTAGTATGGATTGAGTGCTCAAGAAGCGAAAAAATACAATTCCTTTCATAAAGTCTAAACATATTAGTGCTTAAATGAATCTCATCATGCCAGCAGCTTTAGCCATCACTATTAATAATATCCACTTTTCATAAAGCTGCTGATTTCTTTTATTTACGCTCAGTTGTCTCTGCTGGCTGCCGGTGGAAAGCGGGCCTGCATAATCACTGCTAATAAATTAAGCCCAATAGAACTGTCACATCTCATTTGGACTCATTTGCACATGATTGTGTTTGTTTATGTTCGATCTGGTTGAAAAAAAGAAGAAGCTTTGACTGGCAAAACACTGGAATTAATGAATTTCCATGCTGTCCCTCCCTGCTGCATGAGAAATCAGAACGCTTTATCTCTGTCTCCTCTGGCGGAAACTTAACATGGTGGAGTGATCCCGAGTCGAACACAGCTGTCACACGTCAACAGACATCTTTCTTTGATATGCTATGTGGGGTTTGTGCGTGTGTGTGTGTAAAGGGGGGGGGTGGTTGGGGGCTCTCTCCTGGATTATCAGTGTGGTGCATGTAATAAAAAGCAATCAGCTGCCAGAGGAAAATGATTAGGCTGAAGATGATGACAGGCACTGAGCTCAACAGTGACTGACAGATCTGACGGACGCTCCCCACCACTCTCCCTTCATTCTTTCCTCATGTGTGAGGATTGGATGGACAACTGTGGATAACAAAAATGAACCAACAAAACAAAGTTATGATATTAGAACTTGAATCAGGTGAATTATGTTTTTGAAAGCAACGTTAAATGCAGCAAGCTGGATTTATGATACAGCCGAGGGAAACAACAAGACTACGAGTCTCCAGCCATTCCTGCGGCTACAGTACCAAAGCTAAATGTTAATGCCAGCATCTTAACATTCCCAATGACAATGCCAAGATGTTGTTTAACAGTAACAATGCTTACAAATGTCAACATCTTAGATGAGTGTGTTAGCATGCTAACATTTGTTAATTAAGGAAGCACTAGACACAACCCAATTAAACCCAATTAGAACAGTAGAGCTGAAGATGATGGGAATGTAGTTTTGCAGGTAACCAAAGTATTTGACAAATTAAAAGTATGACCTGATAATGGAGATGGGAAGGAAAAGCTCACCTTCACCAAGTTATTTGAATTGCTACTGTGGGGTAGATGGAATCTGTACCATATGTAACTGCTAGACATCCAATAGTTTCTGAGACACTTCACTCTTTTTGTCCAACCCAATGGCATGGTCATCCCTTAATCCACAGCACTAGTGTGGCTAATAATCTACCACTGAATAAGATTCTTCTGGACTCACAAAGTCTAACTGGACTCACAATTACATTCTCTGTAACTCTGGCAAAGTGCAATATATCTTTTGTAAATATAACGTCAACTTTGATGATAAACTAACATTTGCAGACAGGAACATTTACTGCTAAAATGCGGCAGTAGCTCACTCCGTAGGGAGTTGGGTTGAAAACTAGAGGGTCACTGGTTCAAGTCCACCTTTGGGACCAATGTATGGAGTGTGGACTAGTAGCTGGAGAGTTGCCTGGGCACTGCCAAGATGCTCTTGAGCAAGGCACTGAACCCCTGTACTGTAATGAAAAATAAGACAGTTGCTTTTTAGGGAACCCAGTGAAGTCTGTCTGTCACTCAGAAGCCCAACATCAATCACCTGTGTCTGCTGTCTGGTACTGACCTGAACAGGAAACAGGAAACAGGCTTCTTATAATCCTCATCAATCAGTAGTACACTGGCATGTTATCTGAGCATATCAGCCAACAGCTCAGAAATCAGAACATGATTTATTGCCATAACACTTAGGAATTTGCTTTGGTGGTTGGTGCATACATAAACAAACAAACAAACATAATGAACCTTAATATGAAATAAACAATAAATATAGAAACAAATATATACAAAATTGTGGTTCAACATAAGAACAAAGAGGAATGGATTGAGTGCAGAATGTGCAACAACAATTGTGTAGCTCAGGATATAGGTTGATGCAAAATGTAGTGATTTTGGGGGTTAAGTTAAGAGACAATGTCAGTGGGGGTCATTTATCTGTCCATTGGTTCTCTCTGTCTGCTTGTTTGGCACTCTGTAGCACACACACAGGCACCCACACACACACTATTTCATTTCAAACTGTGAAAGTAGTAACGGCTGTAACCATTTATTGAGCAACATTTTATTTTTGTTGTTTATTAGGAATTTCCATTCATATTATCTCTTGTCTTGCAATGGCAAATCTCTCCGAAACTCCAAGCAACCTGCTTTTCCCCACTGCAACTATTCTGGTAAGACACAAACTGAATGAAATGATGTTGTGCTGCTTACTCGGAGAAAGGGAGTCTTCAAATAAATAATGTAATGCCTCACAAGGTGGCACGTTTCCTGCCTAATCAACATGTTTCCTTTGATAACTGACTCAACATCCTTGCCCTTCGTTATATGTCTCGCTCGGCTGCTGTATCTTCCTACGCAACACGGCGGAGACAGAGGATGAGAGACCAGGAGAGAGAGGAAGCTGTGTTTTCCCTTAAAGGAAGGAAAGCCGTTAATGAGCAGAGGCCGACAGTAGATTCTAATTAAGATCTTAGAACCTCTGTAGCATGGAAAGCCCTTCAGTCCTGCCTTGCTTCTCCTCTGCCTTGCTGCAACGTTGTGTGCAATTGGGCTGCAGCTATCGATTGTTTTAGTAGTGGAGTATTCTCCTGACTGTTCCATAGAGTAATCGGATAAGACATACTTTCAGTTTATTAAAGAGCAATAGTAAATAGTAGTTTGTTTGGCTGAACATAGGCGGTGCCCTACCCTGCCTAAAGGATATTTACACCAGGCCCTGTAAGAAAAAGGCTACAAGAAAGTACCGTATACACCAGGCCGGGGCCTTGTCCACCATATCTGCCGGGTGACACAAAACCAGGTGACCCCCTGGACTTGGCGGATGTTTATGGAAACAGTAAGATGAATTTGATGAATATTGACTCAAAGGAAATCCGTTGGTCTCATCAGATTTTATCTTGATGATATTCTTCTTATGTGATAAACGCTGATGGAAACCTTATTTGCTGAATAAATAATGAGTTGATTAAGTTTTAGGTCATTTTATGGTTGCAACCTACCACAAAACGCAGAAGAAGTAGTTTTGGTTAATGTCCCCCAGTAGTTCCTCTCTGTCTCACACATGGTGGGGGGGGCAACAAAGACAGATGGAAGTGGACAGACGAGGAGACAAGAGACTTTCTGGATTTAATCAGGAACTCGTGAAGGAAATGGCTGACAAAGGTTAGGAGAAGCCGTGGGACGTCCTGGACGACAATGGAAGACGCTCAGACAGAGAGACATTTTACGATAAATGATAATGTTACCTTGTGTCGGGACTGCTCTGGGGACTAGGTGGTAACGTTAGACTGCTGAGACGTTGAAGCATTGACATTGTGCTATTGTGGTTTAACACGCTGTAAGAGTTTTCGTTTTGTTTCAGCTTGAAATTATCCCAAACTTTGGACGCTTTGTGTCGATTTGGTTGCAACAGGGAGCACCAGGAAATGTAAAATATAAAAGGCTCAATGTAGCACCTTGAAACAGAAAGTAGAGCAGACTCGACCCCAAACAAAAGGAGGGGGAAATGCCAGTATGGATTAGTTCAGCTTTTTGTCAGACAAATGCACAACATGAATACTGTAAATGCTGTACTGTGAGAGTTGGAGAGTCAAGTAGAAGGAGGCCCATATAGGGAGATGTATCCCACTCCATCTGATTGATCGACCTGACATCTTTGCTAAGAATGTGTTGTTCTTTAACATGGACTACCACCTCCTGTGATAATGAAGCACTTGTTCTCCACTCTGCTATACCAAATCTCTACTCATGTTCCAGTAAGTTGCCCTTTATAGACTATACAATTGTGAGTAAAAGGAATATCACATCAAAACACAGAAGAAGAAAACTGGAAATATTGATCCAATTTAACAGTGGGTAACAGGATATTGTGTTTTGTTGAATTTGTGCCTAGTGCCAAACAATTGTACATCTGTATAACACAATCTAATGGATCAGATTCTATCTTTGTATTACCTTCCCTAGGTCACATCTATTCTAATGAAGCCAGTACTTTAAAGGGTCACCCTTAACTAGTGATCTGAGTTACAGTACAATGACTGGATCAGGGGAAGACGAGTGTGTGCGCATGTGTGCTTGTGTGCAGGAGAGGCCTGATCTTCTCTTGCACCCATCTGGCCCTATATGACATTCCCTTTGAACTGAACCCTGGGAAAGATCAGGGACACATCTTTAGGAAACCCTCTTTGCATGAGCAAATGCTAATGCTTCTCTGTACTTACGATTTATGAGCACAGGGGACCTATCACTACACAAGAAAAGAGCCAATTAAGGCTTATCCCAGAGAGTGGAGGAGCTGCAAACTGCAGGGCGTAGGGCTTTCATGCTCAGTTACAGCTTTTAAAACGTGGTTTGGCATGTGGTGTGACGGCAACACAGGGGAATGGGCAGTACTTCCACTTTAATTTTCTATTGTCCCTCAGTGTCTGGGTGGCAAAGCACCTTTTGATTGGTCCAGTATAAAATAACTGTTCAATCCCTAAATGACTGGCCAATGTTTCTGCTGTTTAGGGAACAGCAATCAAAAGCACTGCTAAAACTGAAAATCGAATGAGAGTCTCTGTACCGTGGTTTAGATCATTTGATTACTTGCTCATTAGTACAAAACTCATCCGACCAATCAAAACATCCAGCAGAGCATTTAAAATACTACATAGGATTGTACTTATGGTCTAAGGTAGCCAAAGCAAAATTCCGTGCCTTCCTGCAACTGTTCTTTATGTTATGTCACCTGCTCCAATGTAGCTAAACTGTATGAACAAAATCATACATGAGCATGCCAGTCTGTTTTTATAAGTAGTGACCACCTGGAGTCTATGTCTGTGTCCTGAGCCTCTCCAGCCTGGTATTAGAGCATCTTTGCTTCTTAATTTGGAAAGTCTTTCTATAAAAAGGTAATGTTGCACCTGAGCAGACTGTGATTATGAGTAATCACGGAGAATATTCATTATTAGACAAACATCACCACCCTGTGGCCAAGGATAGGTTTCACTTAGCCAAAAGTAAGTAAATGATCCTGCAGAGTGGTTCCCTTGTATTGCATCCCTATATAACCAGTGACTAAGAATGTTACTGTTTAAGAGCATATTAAGTGAAATAAGAGATCATTACCTAATCTTGCTGTAGGACCTCAGTTAGAGCAAGCAGCTCCTGAAATGTTCTCTTTATATAATGCTAATTTTAATGTGCTTTAGACTACAGTTTTACTGAGTGTGGGTGGCCGTCTGTGTGTGTGAGGGGGGCAGAGGAAGTTAAGGTCAAAGCAGACCTAACTTTAAATTGATGAGACCCTTTGGTGCTTTCCCATCAGCTGAGAGCCTTTGAGACGTCTGCGGCTATGAATTAGTGCCACTGACACGACAATTTGACAAGAAATGAGACGTGGCTTAATGACGGTCTGGCAGCTTTTAATGGCTACTGGAGACACACTACTAAAAGAAGGTTTAAAGATGACTCATTTTATGTGTCTGAAAAGCGCTAATCTGCTGCCTTAAGTGGAATGTGTTTAACAACGCTAACACATTCCTGTGATCTGGAAGATGAATTCAACTATTGATTTTTTCCCCCTCGCTTCCCTAAGTTTAATCAAGCTGGGCCACCAGAAAGCACCCAGGCGCGTTGAGCATCGCTTTTCATTCATCCAGACACTGGGTTCTTCATTGATTTACCGCATGTTTCGGATTAGCTAAATCATTAGTTAAAGGTATTAGAGATTTTCAGCAATTTGTAAAATGACATGGCTGGGTGGGCACGAGGGAACAGCAGAAAAAATGTTTTGATAAGGCAGTTTAAAAAAATGACTCTTTTGTTAGATCAAACTGTTTCTTTTCTAAGCACTTAAGTCTTAACTCAATTCATTCTATAGCAATCTTGCAAAGAATTGAGGCTCTGACCTATAAACTGTGCATTTAGGTCCATGTGTAATGCTGTAGTAGCTAAACCATTGTATTACTTAAAGAAGACAACCTTACTCAACAAAAAAATGTCTTGAACATTAAAAGCCTCACTGTAATTTTTACTGAAATGATTTGTAAACCTGGTGCCAGTTGAATAAGAGGTAATGAATTTTCCTTTAAATGACTACAGCTATCTTGGGATTAGTTTAATTATATCACTTTCTCTTTGTGATCCATCAGGGGATGGACTAAATCTCTCATCTCATAATAATTCCATGTGAAGCCTTTTAATGTAGAAAAACTAAAAGCACTAATTTGCTGCAACGATTCCTTTAGGAGAACAAGAGGTCTGAGGAGATACGGAGAGTTCACCGCCATGACTGAGAAGCCACCTGGGCCCAAAATGAATACTGTTATGCATACATACCGTATATACATGCATATCCACTTAGAGTCACAGGTGTGCACTGACGGGTCATCATAAGCCATTCAGGTGCACCTCGTGAACTCTAAGAAACTCAAACTGTTGTTGTAAAGTACTCTTCAGTGTGTACGTAATGGGCTGTGTTCGCCTTCAGGCTGCAGGCAGAAGCTGCTGTCTTTCCAGTGCTTTGTAATTAATTTAGGAAAAAAGCACTCATGTCCCCTGGATTAGATGCTGACCAAACAAAAGAACAAGATTTACCATGCATGTAATGTTTTTTTCTGTAAATATATCTAACACTGAATGACAGTTTTTTTTTTTTTTAAATTAACTGATGTGTAAATGATTTAAATGTCATTCCTTCTTTTAGAGAATAGATTTTAAGTCTAGCAGATAAAAGTTCTGAGTGGCAGACAAAATACTTGCCTGCCACAGTGGCAAGCAGTGAAGAAAGTTAATGTCAGACCCGGCATATAACTGAAGCCTAATTCCATTCTGCTATCCAGAGTATTTTAGTGCTGAACACCCCTCCACCAGACCATTCGTCAAAAGGACAAAGTGCGCTTTGATTACAATCAATGCATGTAAGCAATGCATTACAGCTGACAAATGGCCTCCCACTTATCCCTCTGCAGCAGCACTATGATAAAGCTCCATCCTCACACCATGTCTAATAGGAGCCACTGTCACTTTATCGAGACCCAATTTAACACGTTACATGTGGTGTAAATTGAATGATGGCTTTCTAATGGGTGCACAGTTCCCCTGCCTCTGTGATCCTCACTGTGGCGTGATCTCTGGCCATCTGCTGGTTTTGGATGTGTTGCTTTTAGGGAATGGTGTGGTGCATCAAACTCCAGTGGCAGAGCCATATTTACTATATATATATTTACAATATATATATATTATATATATATATATATATATATATATATATATATATATATATATATATATATATATATTAAAAAGTGATCCATTAGGTTTAGTTTGTGTGCAAATATTACAAATTCAAAACTATAATGGTCAGCATTAAAAAAAAAAAATACATAAACCATGCCTCTTGCTTCCAATAATCACTCTTCCCTCTTGGTTGCTGCCATGCAGGACAGTTGAACATTTACCATAAAACTAAATTTATATTGTTCTATTTCCATGGTTTTGGGCAATAATGTCAATGTCCACAAACAACTATCTCTCTAAGTTTGTCTAGACTTAAATCAATGCCATCTGATGACACTTTACGGAGCCGGTCCCTCTGAAATGATTTAGTCAGTAACACTGCGGGCTCTGTGGAAGTTTATATTGCAACCCAATGAATAGTATTTCAGTGCAAGGCTTATAATAAAGCACACACACACACACACACACACACACACACACACACACACCTCTGAAAACAAAACTCTGCTCACCCAATACACAGCATGACCAACAAACACAACTTCATGGCTCAGTATTTGAATCTTTTCCTATTTAAACTGGATGAATCAGAGAGAAGAGCAGAGAAAAGCACCTTTGGCTTTGCAACAACAGCAAGTCAACTGCCAATCTGGGATCAATGTGCTTAAAACCCTGACTGGTTTTAGATTATCTAAATCAGTAAAGTAGTGAAGAGGTGATGTTGACTGTTGAAATGTACTGAAGCAATTTCCCTGCCTGTGGGGGACAGATAGGTTTGAACAAGAAAGCAAATCAATACAGCATGAGAACCTCTGCACTTAAACCTTCATCAAAAACCCTTGGGTCCACTGAAGCATAGCAGAGTGAACTAAGCTTGATATAAACTTACTGAATGAGTGCAGGCGAAGTTCCAAAAACACAAGCTCATGTATCCAGTTGGTAAGACATTCTGATGAGATGACCTATTGAATAAGACTTTGACTACATTTAACATCCTGGAGTTTTTCCTTGAGATTAATCAAAAAGTAAATGAAATTGATTCATGGTCAGTTATTTCTGATGCTGTAAAACTCGTTTCCTGTCATCTTGGAGAAGGGATTGACCGATACGAATTTTTGTAGCGGCAATGCCGATACCAATTCATTCCCCTCATCAGCCTTAGCCGATGACCGATACGGGCTGCCGATTTTCTTGAGCCGATATTACTTTTGCGCCCTCAATTTACATCATAAAAATGTAAACCCTGCCACACTGGATTTGTTTCGGTAATCTGCTCCACCACTTCTTTAAAAATACTAAACAAAAACACAGGTCAGTGTCACTTCTGCAATCATCTTCCATTCATATCACCCAAATGATGTGTGCAATGTGCATCATATGGATGGGTGCACTGCACATGGTTACCTGTAAAAGGCTTTCATCAACATCTACAACACAGCCTTGATGATGCATTGCTTGCTGACTGTTAAGGAACGGCACTGGAGGTTTGGACCCAGAGCACATGACGACACAGGATATATGATAAAGTGATTTAATTTGTGAATCTATATACAATAATTGTGGAGGATGACATCATGACACTGACATATTATAAGACAGATATAATCAGGTCATCACAAAATGTCCTTTGTCAACACATTTAAACAATTTAAGAAAACAATAAAACTGAAAAGTAGCCATTGAAATAAAGTGCTGGATTTGTAATTTAAGGCTGCCATGGTTCCCGTGGTGGAGGGGCAGTGCATGGTGTGCATGTGAACTGCAGCGTCTCTGTGGACGCCTGTCTGGAAATAATGCCAGGAGAAAACTATCAGCGAACACAGCAGGCGCGTCTCGGCACCGATATCGGTCCGATGTATGATCAAATCGGTCTATCACTATCCTGGAGATATATGCATGATACTAAAAAAGATTGTCTAAATATTTCCATGGCATATATACTATCATGACTTTTAAGATGAACATTACCAAATCCATGCCGATCATCTTCCCCAGTCAGATGTCCCCAAACAATATTTGCAGCTGTGTTGCACTGAATACTGTTATTGCCTGGAAGTGTTTATTCCGTCATTAAAACCTGGGGGGCTAGTTTTCCAGCTCCTTTCCCATCACTAAGCCCTTTAAGTGACTACGGCTGGCAGGCAATGTCAGATATACAAATACATAAATATAAACTGAAAGCATCAGAAATTCAGCAAGAAATTGATTTAAGAAAGCCAAATGAAAACATCATATAAAAGCTAAAGCCCAGACACATATGGACAAATACTCTATAATGAACAAATGTGTGTGTCCGTGAAAAGGGTTTAATTCTTGAATTCTCTAAAGGATTGGACCAATTTGTGATTGAGGCAGCATCAGTGAAAAGACTCTCTGATCTCAGCGAGCAGGGCCTCAGGTGAAGACAGCTGTCACCCTGATCCACAGCCCCCAACCGCCTCAGTAATGTAGGCCAAATTGCCTGAGTCGCTGGAAATGATGCAGTCATTGTGGAGGAAATTGGAAATCAATTCTTGTCATCACTGAACATAACTCGCTTTTTTAGTTTCGCCACGGCTCAAACGTATTGGTGTAGGCTAAAGCAACTCCGACAAAGACACCACTGTGTGGGAAAATGAAAGCAGACAGGAGCAAGATAAAGAAATGAGAAAGGAAACAGCTGGAGGTAACGCTGGTAATATAAACCAGATTATTGTGTCAAATTGGGACATGCATCCTAGGTAAATGTTCACATCATACATTATTAGTTTATTATTATTAGTCATTGTTGGACCATATGCATGCTCTTGGGGAGAATTGTTGGGTCTCGTGTGTCTGGACCTACTTTGTCTGTGAAGTAGCCTGGATGCCAGCCGAACTTAGCCCCGCCTGAATAATAAATAATAATGAGGGTGATCATTTTTCCGGCCGCGATAATTTCCATTTCCATTTGCATGCTTGTTTGTTTTCCTCTCTCTCTCTCTCTCTCTCCCAAAGAGACTGGACTTGTCAGCTACATGATCTCCATGTGGGGAGGCGGGACTCCTGGTGCAGCCGACCACACAGTGCAGCAAAAGAACCGCCTGAGGAGACAAGTTGAGAGTTGGAGGAATAAACAAAAAAAAAGATGGAATTGGTTTGAAAGCTAAACGCGACAGCTGCAGTGTGGGATCACTTCGGATTCAAACCCAATGACCATGGTGAACCACTTAACCTGAGCAAGTCGCGGTGTTGCATTTCTTTTAAAACGGTAGCAACTAAACTTGGCAACACAACAAACATGCACATGGACCTAAAACACCATCATCCAGTGCAGTTTTCCGAGCTTGGAAAAAAACTACAACAGATGGGCCGTCTCCGTCTTCCTGACTGACACAATCACTGTGGCGTTTAGTCGACAAACAAAGTACTAACAGGATAGGGCAAAATGGTGCGCACTCACACACAGCGTAGTTCGCTTAATTGCTAAAGAGATGCTGCCCTTAAGTAATGTCGAAAAGCCAGCACTTCGACAAATGCTCTCTCTCTCTCTCTCTCTCTCTCTCTCTCTCTGTCTGTCTCTCTGTCTCTCTCTCGTCCTTGGTGCACACCTTGCTGTGGACATAGACTGCAATTCATTTTTGCTTTATGTGAACAAAGCTTTATGCTGGAGAAATTATTTTTTAAAAGCTTTATGCATTTGGCCTGTTGAGGCAGCTGCTTCATCTCTTTGGCATTCTTTATGTCTGAGCCTAATGTTTAATATTTTTTGAGGTGCAATTTTGTTTACATCCATTTTATTTTTTGTTTGGTTTTTATTCCAGTGCATTTTTTGTTAACAGAGACAGAGTCCACGACAATATTATCGTTTATCGCAATAATTTCTGGGACAACTTATCGTCCAGCAAAACTTGTTATCGTGACAGGCCTAGCCCTGCCCACAACGTTTGGGGTCGGTAAGTTTGGTCTGGACACTATGCTCAAACCAGAGCTGTTCGGACTAGGCCGGCACGATATTGGAAAAAAAACTGACATTGCGATATTTTTTCTATTGCGATATACACTCACCGGCCACTTTATTAGGTACCCCATGCTAGTAACGGGTTGGACCCCCTTTTGCCTTCAGAACTGCCTCAATTCTTCGTGGCATAGATTCAACAAGGTGCTGGAAGCATTCCTCAGGGAGTTTGGTCCATATTGACATGATGGCATCACACAGTTGCCGCAGATTTGTCGGCTGCACATCCATGATGCGAATCTCCCGTTCCACCACATCCCAAAGATGCTCTATTGGATTGAGATCTGGTGACTGTGGAGGCCATTTGAGTACAGCGAACTCATTGTCATGTTCAAGAAACCAGTCTGTGATGATTCCAGCTTTATGACATGGCGCATTATCCTGCTGAAAGTAGCCATCAGAAGTTGGGTACATTATGGTCATAAAGGGATGGACATGGTCAGCAACAATACTCAGGTAGGCTGTGGCGTTGCAACGATGCTCAATTGGTACAAAGGGGCCCAAAGAGTGCCAAGAAAATATTCCCACACCATGACACCACCACCACCAGCCTGAACCGTTGATACAAGGCAGGATGGATCCATGCTTTCATGTTGTAGACGCCAAATTCTGACCCTACCATCCGACTGTCGCAGCAGAAATCGAGACTCATCAGACCAGGCAACGTTTTCCAATCTTCTATTGTCCAATTTCGATGAGCTTGTGCAAATTGTAGTCTCAGTTTCCTGTTCTTAGCTGAAAGGAGTGGCACCCGATGTGGTCTTCTGCTGCTGTAGCCCATCTGCCTCAAAGTTCGACGTACTGTGCGTTCAGAGATGCTCTTCTGCCCACCTTGGTTGTAACGGGTGGTTATTTGAGTCACTGTTGCCCTTCTATCAGCTCGAACCAGTCTGGCCATTCTCCTCTGACCTCTGGCATCAACAAGGCATTTCCGCCCACAGAACTGCCGCTCACTGGATGTTTTTCTTTTCGGACCATTCTCTGTAAACCCTAGAGATGGTTGTGCGTGAAAATCCCAGTAGATTAGCAGTTTCTGAAATACTCAGACCAGCCCTTCTGGCACCAACAATCATGCCACGTTCAAAGTCACTCAAATCACCTTTCTTCCCCATACTGATGCTCGGTTTGAACTGCAGGAGATTCTCTTGACCATGTCTACATGCCTAAATGCACTGAGTTGCCGCCATGTGATTGGCTGCTTAGAATTTAAGTGTTAACGAGCAGTTGGACAGGTGTACCTAATAAAGTGGCCGGTGAGTGTATATTGCGATATGAAAAAAGAAAAAGTAATTTTTAAAAGATAACATAAATATCTCTATTTGTAAATAATAAATCATTCTTTCAAGTGATTTTGGAGTAGGAATTAGGTAGAAATACGCTGGTTGACTAGCATGACACCATTGTAGTCATATAATAATCAACCCAGGCTAACGTGATGACAGTGACTGCATGTTGCTTCCTCTAAATGTCAGGTTGTGGTCGACTAGCGGGGCCAGATCGTTAGTTTGATAAATTGATCAGACGTGCACGTCACACGCACTAGCAACAAACTCTGTGTATCCAAGAACAATTAAATCAGTGGAAATGACGTTAGATCAGACACAGATTTCTGTTGTAGATTAGTGTTACGTTTCCAGTGTCGCGACAACCGTTATTTGGGCCAGATGGACCTACACACGGAGAGCCTCACTCGGACTAACGTCACATACACACGTTGCCCACATGGCTACCTGTCTTAAAGGGGAAGGGTCGGCCGGTAATAGTCATGTAAAAGGAGAGAACGGTGAGAGTTTACTTTTCTATCAAGCAGCAAAAAGGATTAGCGTCAACATCGCAACGTCCTGCGATGTGACTATTGTGCATGCGCACATCGCGATGTCGATGCTAAAATACAATATCGTTCAGGCCTAGTTTGGACCAATCAAATGGACAGATGATCAACAGTAACGTAATCAACCACGTCACCAAAGAGCGCTTGGGTTGAATTCGTTTACAACAAAGATGGCTGCTGCTGGAGAATTAAGATGTGTAGATGCTGCCATATCAACAGCGCATTCATTTATCGTAGACAGTTAGCACAGACATCCTGTATATGGTATATATTTTGGCATGAGGAAAAATGCAGCATGTTCAGATTTGCCAGAAAGGCTGTCCTTGAAGGGTTAGTCACAGTGATCCAGGGTTCTCTCTCCTTTGGTGGGGCATGTTGTGCTGACGAAGGTCACGTCTGACTCTCTTCAGGTTACTAGGATCAAAATCTCCTGCTACGACGACAGCTGCATCCCGATGTTCAGCCTGGTGGTTAACGAGAGCCTCATGTAGTTCAGACAGAGCAGGGACAGTGTCTGCTTGTGGTGGGATATAAACGGCACTAATGATAACTGAGGTGAACTCCTGAGGAAGGTAAAACGGTCAACATTTGATTGTCAGGAGCTCCAGGTTGGGTGAGCAAGAATGTGTGAGATGATGGACGTTCCTGCTGTCACACCGTGAGACATACTCCACCACCCCTCGACTTTCCAGACCTTTTCGTTCTGTCCATGTGGGGAACAATTTCTTGTTGTTCTGCTATTCAGCCCTCAGGGTAAAGCATGCTCAATAAACAAATTTCTCAACAGTAATGCACATATTCAGTAATGAGTTTTCTTTACAGATCTGCAGAAAACTCTTAGCGAGACCACGTTTAGTTTCCTGGAGCTCATCTCGACTTTGTTTACAACTTGGTTTATTTCTTCAAGGATACTTTCACTGTCCAAGGAAGATAGTGGAGTTCAAGGTGATGATGGTGCATTAATGCATTGTAAATCAGGGGAAGGAGGTCTTTTGTGGACACAGTAAGTGTTAGCGTTGATAAACTGCATGTAACTCATGTAGGTCATAGCATGAGGCGTGACACAGTCCAGGGCTTCTGCATGCTGAGCGCTTCATAAAGATGATCCCAAGGGCGCCCGGGCTCAATAACAAGCAATCAGCAACAGCGGCACACCCTCCACAGCTCTCCTCCATCTTCCCACAAGGCACTGCTCCTAGTCAGCCCACATCCATTATGCATCAAAACCTGCGCTACAAATCTCCTCAAATAGAACAGAGTGTCAGACGTGATAAAGAACAATCGACCAAGGGGAGGGAATCAAAGCACAAAAATTCCCAGGATGAAAAATATTCCACTTTGCTCTCTGATGTTGTTCTTTGTTTTTCTTTGTTTGTGTTGTTATTCGAGTTGTATGTTCATGTCTCTCGTGGGATGCTTGCCGAGGAGCAAGTAATCCGTCATCCTAATTGGTTGTGTTTAGAGAGCAACTGTTGGTTTGATAGAGAAGCTTTTCCACCCCTTCTGGTCAAAACAAAGCTGTGGTTCTGCTATCAAAGATGGATAGCTAAGTAAATAGAAATAGCCACAGATGTGATTATCCCGGCCTTGTCTGAAGTTTTTTTTTGCCTCAGTGTGTTTAACTGTTGTAATCTAGCATCCTTTATCTTTATATGCCTGTCAGACTCAGCTGGGTGGAAGCCAGCAGCCGCTGCGTCTGGTTTTAATGAGATTACATTAGTTGAGATGTTACTGGGTATGTTAAGATACAAGAAAAACTCACAGGGGGGCTGCCACTCTTCTATGCCAGAGAAGAAGACTGTTCCAGTCCGTTTTTTTATCAAGATGAATTGGTAATAATGACCTTAAATGCATTTTAGTTAGGGAAAAACCACAACAAAACCACAGAACTGAACAGCAGAAGAAAAAAATAAATAAACAGGAAATTATGTTTATCTCTGCAAAAGTTGATTTCAGGAAGTTGAAAAAGCCAACAGGTAACAAACAACAAGTAATAAACCAAACAAAAGCCACACAAAATGTTAGATGCCACACAAATGTAATTCCTGAGCCAGAACCTGGAGCGTACAAAGAATGCCCTGCAGAGCCCTGCTACGCCATGAACTACTACACCTACTGTTCTTGTCATGGTTCTATTTTTTATAGAATTTTTTATCTATAGTTTTTTCTCTCCACTGTTGCACTAAATGCTTGCTCGTGGGGGAGTTAATGGAAATCTTGGGTCTTTGTAAATTATAGAGTATATAGACTATCTGTAAAGTGTCTTGAGGTAACTCAAACAATGTCCAAGCCAACTATAATTTGTTCACAGAAAAATAGCAGTTAGGGTAACACATCAGTCTAAATATGGGTTTGGGAAGTAAATGGAAAACAGACTTTCCTGCAAAGACTCTAACAATTGGGGGAATCAATGAAAACCACCTCTTAAAAATTAAAACCAGGACTTGCTAAACATAGAAAAACAAAGAAAACAGCAATAAATCAAGAAAAGTTGAATTAACTGAATGCTGAGCTCAGTGACATTGCTTAACTGTTTTCTAGCAACTCTTTGATGTAGACTGTACTTAACAGGGTTTACAGTGAAGGACAAAGCCAGCCCCCGGTGATATATTCGACAGCAGGGAACTATGGGAAATCCATCTTTGTCAATCTGCTACTTTACATGGTAACAGTATTGCTCATAACCCGCCCATTTTTCACTCCATCTAATCTCCTCACATCTTCTATTTCCTCCCACCCTTTCCTGTCAGATGGACATTTAATGGCACTGACCAACCATCATTCATATTAATGTGTATTATCCGAGAAATCACATCACTTTTTACAACCTGACTGATGCTCATCTGGTCATTAAAATTTTAGATTCATGTAGGTTTTGGAAATGTGTGACAAAAAGTTTGCCAACTTCTTCTAACTTACACTACAGTGAGGACTAGGTGGAAGTCCACAGCAGAATAACAGGTGAGGGGCCTTCCAATGGAAGTCCAGTATTTTGACCCAGTATTTGGCCCTTTAATGGGTATCATAAATCTACTGAACCCTCTGACAGCTTTAACCTGCCTCTGAACCCTACCAAAGAGCCTGCTGGTTTGCCTTATAACTGCATTGCATCTGCGTAGGCTGCACTACGATGGCTGGCCCCAGTGACTCGATCCTGTAGGTGATGTTATCTGAATGGCATGGCCCGCTCTGTTGTCCAGACACTATCAGTGTATATCTACAGGGACATGCAGAGACATTTTGGGTGGCTGGGGCTCAAGGGAAAGAAACAAAAAAACATAATTAATTAATATTTATAATAACTAATAATTAAGAATTATCTATTGGAAATTTAAACAAAACTTTAAATATATTTACACAACTCTGACTACCTTACCAATTTACTGTATTTACCTTGCGCAATTATTCAATAGATAAATACTCAACAAAATAATCAGGTCACACAGATCGCAAATCACACAACAAAACTCTACCACAATGTGCATGTTTTCTTTGCTACTAGCATCAAGTATATATTTAGAATAAGTGACTGCACTAAGAAGAGGGGCATGTTCCACCAAGAATTTGGTCATTTTGCAAATGGCAATGCATCATTTTAAATCTTTTGGTGTTATTGGAATAACAACAAAAAAAAAACACTGCACAAATAAGGAAAAAACACTGTTATTGATGAGGAGCCTATGATCAAAATAATGAAGTTCCTGTTAAATACAGGACACCTTTTACACATTGTGGTCAATATAGAGATGTTGGTCTATTTTGCTTCCATGTCCTACTTTGCTTCCATGTCCTCTTTTATTTCCAAAATACACATAGATGCTATTAATTTTAGTCTCTATCTGTAGATTTCTTCTAAATTAATCTACATATTTAAACATTACATTTAAGGAGGAAAGACTCTTAACTCATTAACTGGGGAAGTTCTTTAATTATTTTGTTTATCCTGTTCACTTGCAGTACCTTGTCAAATGTATGCATATTAGCGCATTTTAATTAGTTAACCCTTAATTTGCATATCAATTGTGGCGATTACGTTATTAGACACAGATTTTACTGTAGCTGTTCACTTGTCCTGTAGTGTCTCCATTAAGTACTATACATTAGCCATTATGGTAATGATGCCTCAACTAAACCTTAGCTAACTTATTACATAAGCTGGGAGTTCATGCATGTTAGCAACATTTGGCTAATTAAATGTGGGGTAGGAGCTGGAAGGGACTGCTTTCTGTCTGCCTGCCTCTCTGTGTATGTGTCTGAGTGTGCAGTAGCTCAAGCCTTCTGATGTCAATGTGTGCACGTGCCTGTTTATCTACGGTAGTTCCAGGAGTACAAAAGGTCACCAGAACGTTTCCAGTTTCCATGCATGAATGATGACCTGTCTTACCGCGAAAAGAAACGGGTTTTCATAAAACCACTTTACCTGTACACATCAGCCCTTTGCAGCAGGCTACATACACTTCTGTTAATAACACCAGCAATTAAAATAATCAGCTAACTAGTAACATGCTAGTAACAACCAGCTACAAACATGTTCAGCTAATTAGCATGTTGCCTCACCGGAAGCATGTGACCTAGCCCATCAAACAATCCTCTTCAGCTACCGCAGGTACAGTACTTACCTGTAACATCACCAGCTAACAGAACAACCCACAACAGTGACAGACCATTGATTTGAGGTGCCAGATAAGAAAATGGATAACTTTAGAGGGCAATGATAAATAACTTATTTTGATTTGTTTTTATTATTTTGGACTGACGAATTTATTCATTTGAGGGATTGAATACATGATATTTAGCTAAAATATATCCTATATCAACCTATATGTAAAGCCATTAAAAATGGGATTCAAACATACATCAGTACCACTTAATTTCTTCACTCTGTCACTAGTCATTAGTGTTGCACACATGCAAACTAGAACATCTGGAAACCCACAGCAGCTCGGTCGGCTCAGTGTTGCAGGTGTGTATCAAAATGCACATATAAAACACAAAGCGAGATTTCAGTCATACTTAAGTCCTCAAGGATCAAATCAAACCCACACCCACACACACACTCATTGATGTGGCTGCTACCTTTCAGGGCCGATCTCCATCTGCTTGACCCTCACCGTGGCTGCAGCAGCATATGTCAGTGTTTGGACTGGAGAGCTGAGCTGAGCTCTCTGGGTCAGCCTTTCATCTGGTCCTTTGATGGGTCTTGCTGGCTCTGCAGCTGTTGATGAGAAGGTGGATAGGAAACACACTTAAGGCATAAGGCATCCTTGAAAGGTATCTTGAACACTAATTGCCAGATTTCTATCAAATTTGCCTTTGATATTGGAGGATGAATCCTACTGATATTAGTAAACCCCTGAGTGTATTTTGTGCAGTTATTTCTTTGCGCAGGGCATCATTCTGATGATATGTCACATAGTGTCAGAAACAATCTCTGTACAATAACCCTGTAACACTAAGCATCATTTTAACATGTACATACTGGTATCTTCATGATTTTATTTTAGGATTCTTCTGAGAATGTCAGCAACAGAGACAACACAGATTACAGATAATAAGCATGCACAGGTATAATACTAGGGAGAATGGAAAGCAGTGGTAGTGCTCTGTGACTCCAAAGCGTGAATATGCTGTGTGTGAAAATGAAACAAGGTAGCACTGAACAAGAATGTGCACGCTCAAAAATCCTTTGTGCTTTGTTATCTCGACTATCAGGGCAGAGAATATAGAGTACTGAGCATCCCAGTCACAGCTGCAAACCTAACTTGGAGCAACCAACCAAAGGTGATTTAGTTTAACTCTCCAATTCTCTGTTCCCGACAGGGACTGAGTCTGCTGCAGGTCAAAGACAAAGACCCAGATACAGAAGTGGTTTGAAGTGGTAAAGTCCTCTTGTAATCCCTCTATAATCCTCCATTTAAGGCCGACTGCGAGGCATTGTCTTCCCTGGAGGAGACAGAGAATGCAATCCTACTGGGCCTATCAACTCGGTGCCTTTGATAAAGAAGTGCTATCTGATTTACTATTGCAGCTAATTGAAGCTCCACTGTGTTAATTAAATCAAGGAGCCAACTGGAGTGTGACGTGCAGTGTGGGTGTCCTAACAGACGAAAACTTCCCACTCCTTTTTATGTCTACATTCCAGATGTTATTCCAGTTGATTTTGTTTTAGTTTCTCCATATGCACAAGCAGGCTGCCCCTTGTCTCATTTAAAAGCAACCGATAACATAAGAACCTTGACTGCCTGGGTGTTCCAAGCTCTCCACAATCAGGACTATTTGAAAATGTCAGACTCCCTTGTTAGCAATTCAAACAGCCAAAGAGGCAATTACGCCATTTTCATGTATCCACAGAGGCCTTGCTGCCTCCGACACAACTCTGACACCATGCCCCCATGTTTTAATACGGCCGACAGGAACATTACATTCCTCAGCTGCTATGAAGAACTAACCGAGCCATATTAATACCCCCCTCAGCACCCTCAATTCCCACCACCTCCCTCTCCTATCTCTCTCAATCACCCTTATCTCTCTCTCCAGCCCTCACCTCCTCTTTCATTTTCGAGACAGTCTATCATTTAGGAAACACAGCGGCATGATTGTGGCTTCCGCTGGAAGGGGAGAGCGGAATGCTATCATCACTCCCAGGGCCATAATCAATAGTGTCAGTAATGGCAATGGCGGGAGGAGAACAGTGGATTGCTGCGGGGTCCTCAGAGATCATATTGGAGGGCTTTGTTTTTTCTCTCGCTCTCCCCACAGTCCTGTTAAATTATTCTGCAGGCATTCACTCTGTCAGCATCACTCCACTGAGGGCTGCAGGAGGGAAACACTATTCTGGTATAATGAGTTTGGAGATCATGTTGTCTGTTGAAAGGCTTCCAAAGATATAGTTATTGGTAGAGGTGTGCTAGGATATCAAAATATGTAAATTTATACCATGAGTAGTTTCAGCCATGCTATATGTTTGGTCAGAGATGCAACATTTTATTTTTCATTCATTTATGTAACCCTCTTCTTTTTACTGACATTTTGGTGCAGCCTGCAGTACTCAACCTGTATGCAATGTGTTACTATTGCTCACATATAAATGCCCACTGGTGTTATTACCACATTTTTTAAAAGCTAGAATATTATGCTCCCTTGCAGGACAGATCCTCAGAAACATTTTCATGGGGAAGGGATTTATTGCAGGCAGTAAGTCTCACCAACATTTTGTGCTGCAGAGGAAGTAAATCACACTTGAAAGACACACCAGTGGGATAAGCTCACACTTTGAAAATCATTCCAGGTGGTAAATCAGTTGAGCAATAATAATGATTTATGCTTGAGCTTATACCTCAGTATTAGTGCTTGTAAACCATCACCACAGAAAAAGCTTACTTCACAGCTGTGTCTGTTCAATGTTCAGTGTTTGTGTGTTTTAGTTGACCTCTGATATCTTTTAAAGTAATGCTCCTTAGGATTTTCATGGAACCAAACAAGCTTTTGATAGAATTTCTGGTCTGCATTTTCTCAGCAACAGCCAATCAATGTACATTCACCTAAAGGATTATTAGGAACACTTGTTCAATTTCTCATTAAAGCAATTATCTAATTAATCAATCACATGGCAGTTGCTTCAATGCATTTAGGGGTGTGGTCCTGGTCAAGACCATCTCCTCAACTCCAAAGTGAATGTCAGAATGGGAAAGAAAGGTGATTTAAGCAATTTGGAGCATGGCATGGTTGTTGGTGCCAGATGGGACGGTCTGAGTATTTCACAATCTGCTCAGTTACTAGGATTTTCACGCACAACCATTTCTAGGGTTTACAAAGAATGGTGTGAAAAGGGAAAAACATCCAGTATGCAGCAGTCCTGGGGGGGAAATGCCTTGTTGATGCTAGAGGTCAGAGGAGAATGGGCCGCCTGATTCAAGCTGATCGAAGAGCAACTTTGACTGAAATAACCACTCGTTACAACCGAGGTATGCAGCAAAGCATTTGTGAAGCCACAACACGCACAACCTTGAGGCGGATGGGCTACAACAGCAGAAGACCCCACCAGGTACCACTCATCTCCACTACAAATAGGAAAAAGAGGCTACAATTTGCAAGAGCTCACCAAAATTGGACAGTTGAAGACTGGAAAAATGTTGCCAGGTCTGATGAGTCTCCATTTCTGTTGAGACATTCAGATGGTAGAGTCAGAATTTGGCGTAAACAGAATGAGAACATGGATCCATCATGCCTTGTTACCACTGTGCAGGCTGGTGGTGGTGGTGTAATGGTGTGGGGGATGTTTTCTTGGCACACTTTAGGCCCCTTAGTGCCATTGGGCATGGTTTAAATGCCCCGGCCTACCTGAGCATTGTTTCTGACCATGTCCATCCCTTTATGGCCACCATGTACCCATCCTCTGATGGCTACTTCCAGCAGGATAATGCACCATGTCACAAAGCTCAAATCATTTCAAATTGGTTTCTTGAACATGACAATGAGTTCACTGTACTAAAATGGCCCCCACAGTCACCAGATCTCAACCCAATAGAGCATCATTGGGATGTGGTGGAACGGGAATTTCCTTTACACGCACGAGAGATTCTACAACAAACATACAAAGTTCAACGAGCATAAAAAGAAATTCATAAACAATCAGGCATTAGTCAGAGCGAGAACGGCAGGTGCTGTTGAGTGACGTCAGTGATGAGCGGCGGTGTAGTAGCGTAGCCAGCATGACATAAAAGGGTGGTTGCTAATGGAATGAGAGAAAAGGCTAATTATTGACTGCTTTTTTTTTTTTTTTAAACAGTTGGTTTGGGGCGCCTGGATAGCTCACCTGGTGGAGCGGGCGCCCATGTATGGAGGTGTGCTCCAACCTGCGGCTTTTGCTGCATGACATTCCCCCTTTCACGTCTAAGCTGTCCTATTCAAATAAAGGCCTAAAATGCCCAAATAAAAAAATATTAGACTTCTGGGACCTGGAGTATTAAACCACATTTGCTGTTGCCACCAGTAACCACAGGTGTCACCACATAAGTAGAGCTGAAACGGCAGTGTTGAGAGGTGTGGAAGAACTATCTGTTCTCACAGGGTAAGCCACAGAGAAAATAGGGCATCGCTGTCAAGACATGGGAGAAGCCACAGTGGACCTGCAGAGCATTTGGCAAGCAGGGCCCAAGCTGCCTGACTGCACCAACCCATCATCACAGACTGCATTTAAAAATGTGCTCAAACTACCTTGTAATGTTAACAGAGGCACCTTTTTGAAGTGCTTTCATTACATCTCAATTGAAATGTCCCCAGATGAAGCTTTTCAGCTCTGTGTATGATTCATTTTCTCTGAGTGCGCTTACAAGAGAAAATTAGCACTAAGTAATGTGAGAAGTCAGTCATCTCAACTCGTGACAGCATCTTACAGCCATTGAACCGCTGTGTCAAGGTGTTTCTGATCCATTCACTATTAGCCAGAATGCAGAAGAAGGCACATAGATTATTATTATTCAGCTGTGGAGCAGAACAGCTTCCCTTCAACAGGAAGCAGTGCTTTTTTTAAGCCATCTTGTCGGAGGACGGGATAGGAGCTGGTGGGACGGGCGGAGGGAGCAGAAAAGATACAATTTCACAGCTGAGCACGCCCGCGCGGTTCTCCGGTGTGAGCAGGGAAAGATTTCACACCTGAGGTAATAACAGAGAAGAGGTAGAAGATGGGAACACATTTTTAGACTGTCTGTTTCCCTTCATCAGGGAAGACAGTGTTGCCCTTTACAAGTTTTTAAATAGCACATGCTTTAAAAGAGCAACATAGTGTCTTACATTTACTTAACTGTACTCATTTTTCTCCCTTATTCATCTGGTGAGATTTCTGGTGCAAGGGGGGTAGAGTTATGTTGTGTCTCTCTCGTGACTTGAACGTTTGTGTCTTTTTGTAATCAAAGAAATTCTTCTACAAACTCTTTAAATGTTAATATCATAATCTGCTAATCATATATTGTGAGGTTGTGAAGTTCTAATTTGACTTCCAATGATAGTCTCTATAAACTATGGACGTGGTCTCCGTGACGTCACCCATGGGAGCCAAAATGAAACTCAATGTGGGCGGCTCCCACTCTGGTGGCAGTGTCTCACGTTGGCTAACCTAAAAAAGGGCATGGGGGGATTGCAGAAGGAGCTGAGACGGACTGAATAGTGCCTACAGCGTGCTCGCCTGCTGTGATGCCAGCCTCCTGTCACTAAAGCAAAACCCCCTTTATTATGCATAACTAAGCCTTGTAATAATTTAAAACGGGCGAGTTGTAAAAGAAATTCATCCAGTATAGTCATTAAGGGTGAAATTAGCTATAGACAACAAAACAGTTGACCATGTTTAACTTTGCTGTAAAGTTTTATTTATGGACATTGTAACATTCAAAACTGCACAATTTATGTTTGAAGTTACAGAAAACAGTTTGCCATGGAACATACGTGTAATGTGTAAGGAAAGAGACGGGGTATAATCTAAGAGGACATTAAATGTTTAAGCAACCTCTTGTGTGAACTACTGTTAAAAGCATGTGTGTTTCAGTTTTTTTTTGGGGGGGGTGACCTTATGGAACGGACTGAACAATGACATCAAACAGAGCCGTAATATCATTCAGAAGTCATTACTGGACCTATACAGAAAATAGACCTAAACACAGGAATGGAATATTAATCTAACGATATTGTTATTGTTGTTAATTTTGTTTATTGTAAGATGTGAAAGATTGTATGCTGTATTTCATATCTGTTTACTTTGTGATGGTATGATTTTGCAAAATAGGGGCAGGGCCAAATAAGCTATCTGCTTCTGCCTGCTCCTTCTCAAACTAATCATTTAGTTGTGTATATATATATATATATATATATATATATATATATATAGTTTAGCATTTTAATATTTTAACAATCCTCTACGAGGACTGACTCCCCGGGTTACATGTCGCCACTGACCGGCAACCACACTGATTAAAATTAAAAGGTTTTTGAAGGTATGAAAATTGTTGGAAACATTTAGGATAATGCAAGTACACAACAAAGTATATAACCTGGGTATAGTTGCGTTTAGACATTTTAATGTGGAGAAGTTACATCCATATTTAACCATCTTAGCATGTTTGGAGTTTGCACGAAAATATTTGCTCATTGGGAGTATTAAATTGTCCATATTGTAAAAAAAAAAAAAAAAAAAAAATCCCTCCATGGTGTTTTGGTGAGATCCGGTTTCTGAGTGTCCTCTGTCTTCAGTCTCCGGGTGAGCTGTTCAACATCTGCACGGCTTTCTATGTCACTAGAGACGAGGTGGCTAGCCGTAGCATGCTAGCTCCTTCTCAATGGAAAACACTGCTCCAACAGCCTCTAGTTGACCATAATCTCCAAAAGAACTACTTCCTGTCCCTGTTCTACTTCCTGTCCCTGTCTTGCAGGTATTCCACAAGTGGCCCTGGTCTAGAAGAAGTCTCCCAGCTAATCCTGCCTTGGACTGACCTAAGCTGGAGAAAGAGTTATCTAGCTGATGGGATCTTACCGAGCTACTGAGCATGTGCAGCTCCCAACAAAGATAGGATAGAAGGGGGATGTCTCACTCTGGAGCTAAAACAGAGACCTAAACACACATGGTGAAAACAGGATCTACAGCAATGAGCAGTACAACAAAAATATGGTGTTTCATGAAAATGAAACCATGGAAAGCTATTCTGGTAAAACCTCAAAATACAATTATGAAGCTGAAAATGAGCAGAATATCTGCACTTTAAAACAAAGTAACGCTGAGGCTGTAATATTATTTTTGCGGGTATTTGGTCATAAATCAAAACATTGGACGTTGACCATTCTAGCAGATCCACCCTGTGCCTGGTCATCCTCCTTGAAAAGAAAGTTGGTGAAATAAATCCAGGTTTTCTGTTATTCCTCTGAAAGAGCATGGCTAATCTACCCGTTATTTCCGCAGTTAAGTCTTCTTGCTGTCACGGTAACGGATCATGACAAATGCCGGCTCGTTTAGAATGAACTTTGCAGCCTTGTTGCATCTAATGTTAGCATGATAAAGATACCTTTGTCTGTTTGCCTTGTTGAACTAAAATAATGATTGCTCATTGCTACAGCTGCTTATGCTAACATCGCTAATTTGCTGTCTGACCTGTGCTCTCCATGGTGCTGAACAGGGGCACTCGCTCGAGCTGCAAATGCACTTTGAACACACACTGTCAGGTCTCCACTCAGGTATTAATAGGATTTTGCATCAAGAACCGGTTCCGACTTGGAAACATTTAAAAAAAATTACGATTACAATGGAATTGTTTCTTTATTATAATCATTTGGAATCTGATTATTGGTTACAAATTTAACACACACAAGTTTGGCTTCCGTTGCTGCCACCGTACTTCCAGGTGCTTGTTGTGCTGCAGCCATGGAGCACAGTAAGTGGCGCTCTAAAGTTTGGCTTTATTTTATGTTGGAAAAGCCCGGTAAAACTGTAAATCACCATAGAAAAAAAATTCAATTTTCCTCTCATCTGTGAAATATGTGACCCATTTTATCTTTACCCATAAAAGGATCGGAATCGAGAATCAATAAGAACTGGAGTCGAAAGGAAGAATCCGAATTGGAATCAGTATTGTTAAAATCAAAGGGCCCAACCCTAGGTATTAGCCTACATATACAGCAATGTTAAACAGACTCGGGACCCGAGGTAATAGAACTCGACCGGACAGAGTTGACCGTGTAAACTGTGAATCCGAACCCATACGGCTCGCAGGTTGGTCTATGGTTCTATGGTTTGGGTACAGCCTACCTGTGAAGACCTCTATCACCAAAGTCATTAGCTTTCTTCCTATGGGCACCATGGATATCTAAACCAACCTTTATGAACATCCGTAACAGTTGTTGAGATATTTCAGTATGGACCAAAGTTTTGGACCAACCAATAAGACTGACATTCCTGGAATCCGTCTGTGTTTTCTTCTAGCAATTTTATCTCTGGTAATAACAAAGCAAAAAACACAATCCACCCACAAATGCAAAACACAGTCCCATCAACCACCAACAGGAAATACCAACTCATTTCCTTTGTTTTGTATTTCCACAATATATGAAGCAAAGAAACAAACACTAACACACATATCTGCATAACAGCCATTCTCACCAACAATAATGCACTCATGACCATCTTCATATTCTTCACTCTCATCCTTGCTGGACGCTGCTCCCCTTCATCATAATGCAGATACTATTTCAGCTCATTAGGTGTCAGTCAGACAGGAGGCTAAACACAGTCCTCAGCTGAGGAATCAATCTGCCAAGCAACACACACACACACACCTTATAGCGGCAGTGAAGGATAATCAAAACCCATAATTGCTTTTTAAATCACAACGCTAATGACAAAATCTCTCTATTGTAATGCATTGTAATCACGCCATTAATATGGATATGACTGCAGCATTGGGAGCCATCTGTTTGACTGAGGCAGTGCTGGACGTTTTCCAACAGACATACTCATTTCAAGGACTGCATTTTGGCCAGCGATCACAGGCAACATAATCAATGTGAATGCCGCCACCAGCGCTAGGAAACGAGGGACTCAAATTGATCCATCAATCACCTATTGAGACAATGTTTATTCAGCTTTGCCTCACTTCACAGTTATTCACCCTCGCAGATGAAAGCTCTACTAGAAAAGATGGCGGGGACTGGAGAGCAATAGCATGGCACAAAAACAGGCGCTCTTTACACAGGACTTCAGTGTTCGCTTTTGGTGGGGTAGGTGATTGCCTTGGGTTACCTCTGGGTGGAATCAATTATACAAGCTTTTTAAAAAGGCCCTCTTTGGTCTTCACAGGAATGTGCAAAGCGAGCAAGCTCCCGAGGTATCTAGCATTATTCCTTTTTATGTTTTTACATCAAACTTTCTCTTTCTTCTCAAACTTTTCCATACTTACTGCTAGAGTGGAAATGTGGGGCATTTGAGATGTTATTGCAAAACTTCAATTGCCCACGTTCCTCCCTCTCCTTCCCCTTATGACTAATGTATTTCCTGTACAAAAAAATATGATGCTTTAAAACAAGCTCTGCAGCAGCTCCTGGGTGCTGTCGCCATGTTTGTGGTCGCTTGGGGGGAGAGGGGCAGGAACAGAAATAGTCTGTGTTCTGCCTTGGAGTATTTCTGACAGCGTCACTTTGTGTTTTAGCATTAAAAGAAATGATAGAGCCAAACCCTTCCTTTGTTGTGACATGGCTCTCTCTGTGAAAGCCTGGGGAGGCCAGCGGCGGGAGGAACAGGGTGTTATGGGGAAGAGAAAAGGTGGAGCCACATTTCACAAGTGGAGATGCTGGAGAAAGCATTTGCAATTAAAATGTAGGACTCTGCAGTTTAATCAAAATTAGAAAAAAAGCATGCTCTCAAAGAAATCAACACAGCAATAAGGTGATTTTACCAGACACAGACACGTCATTGCCTCATTTCTTTTGCTGATTCCCAGCAGGTTCTCTGCCATGGTTCTCAGCAGGAACCTGATGGAGAGCCTTCTTCAGGTAAGGAATGAGTCCTTACCCCAAGTGAAGGAGTTTAAACACCTTGGGGTCTTGTTCGCGAGTGAAGGGACAATGAGATTGGTCGGAGAATCGGAGCAGCGGGGGGGGGGTATTACATTCAATTTATCACACCGTTGATACCGGTGAAAAGAAAATTGAGCCAGAAGGCAAAGCTCCCGATCTACCGGTCAGTTTTGGTTCCTCCTAGGCACGTCCTCGGGGAAGACCCAGGACTTTTTGGAGGGATTAGATCACCAACCTGGCCTGGGTATGCCTTGGGATCCCCCAGTTGGAGCTGGTTAATGTAGCCCGGGGAAGGGAATTTTGGGGTCCCCTCCTTGAGCTGCTGCCCCCGTGACCTGATAACGGATAAGCGGACAAAGATAGATGGATGGATGGATGGATGGCATGCTCTTAAAGAAATCAACCCAGCAACAAGGTGATTTTGCCAGACAGACACGTAATTTCCTCATTTCTTTTACTGAATGTGTTCTGTTCATTTCAGTGATATAATAGTCAAAAGGTATAGACAGGGAAGACTGTGGGATGTCGATGTAACTGCTCTGTGATGATGATGAATGCCAGACAGACTGTATGTGAAAATGACTTCAAACACATTTTCCTGGTTCAGACCTGTTAGTTATACATTGAAGAAAAGCTAATTTGATGATGAAAGCAGAACCAATAGGGGCCCAAGTTTTTGCATACAGCACTTTCAGATTATGCATTCCCTGCATCCAATTTGCAATAGTTTCCTGGAGTTACAAAACTCTTTAAAGAAAATATTTTTGTTGCATCTTCTGAGTGTTCTGAGTTATGCAAACCACATGCTACTGTCTGTCTGTTCCATCTGCTGCCAAGCACTTTAAATTTGGTGCTGTTCTTACCTGCTGAAACATGGGAGCTTTGGGTCTTTTTAGTCTGTGGTTAATTGGCAAGCCTGCCTACACTCCCTTAGAGCAGGAGAGTCTGCAGGGAGGAGGACAACCAACGCAACGCATCTCATCTCTCTGCAGATTTCTTCAGCTCTTGTAATTAAATGCATCTTTAAAAGAACAAAATGTAAATAGACCATTGACATGCTGCCAATTAACTTTAAAGCGCTGTCTTCCTGACATTTTTTGCTCAACCGAGGGGGAAATCAAAAGCTTTAGAGGGTGTTATGAAAGCTTAAATAGCGTCCCTTTGTTCCTAGCATCACATTGTGAAAAATGCATTTGTGCCTGACAAAGTGCTAGTGCTCCGTGTAATCAATTCTGTCAGCTTCTACCAGTCAAAGAAGATGGGGTGGAGGGAAGATTTGAGAGAAACCACCATCTCACTTGTCTGCCCTTGTTCTTTGATCAGGCAAAACAAGATTCTTTTTACATCTAAGAAAGATGGTGCTAAAGCGTTTACTAACCTATTGTACATAGTTAATAACTTTCTGTAAATATTGGTCCCTCATTGGCCAAAAATATAAAAAAATACACATTATTCTGTAATATCAAGGAGCAGTATCCTTATATTAGCATGTTTGACCCTCCTACCTGCAATGACGTGCATAACACTATATTAAAAATGAAAGATTGTGCTGTGGGCCATGACGAGATAAAATGTAGTCTAGTCTAGTTAGCTTCCTCTGTTACTGAGGCCCTCAGCCATGTTTTCACTTCATCCCTTAAAACAGCTGTTGTACAAGGTGACCTTAAAAGTACCCAAAGTCACACCTGTGTTCAAATCTGGTGACTCCACCCAATTCACCAACTATCGTCCTATATCTGTTCTGTCCTGCTTTTCTAAAGTTCTTGAAAACTGAGTTTATCAAAAGGATGACAACACATTGTACAGGCATTAATATGGTTTTTGTAAAATAATTGAGTCTTTTGCACCTTGTCCATACGATCTCTACAGATTTAGATGGCATATAACCACAGAGATTCACTCAATTGAAGACACACTAAGGACTTTCATCTCCCATTTGAATGTCCCTCAGCCAATATACACTGAAATACAGAGGAGCATCTCTTTGGAACAATCTACCAGCATCATCAATATTTATATTATCATCAATCAAAAAACATTTAAAAAGGAATCTTGAATCAGCCGGAAGGGATGTATACGCTGTAACAACCACCTCGCTCTACATTATCCCGCTCATTACATGGCTACTTACCAAATAAATCAATATTTTGACACAAAATATTAATCTAAAAAGGAGTTTATTGATTTAAATATGATTGTATTGCTTCCACTAAAGAAAATAATCTGCTCTGTCTCGGTTGGAATCCTGCGTCCATAGCAATGTGGACTCTGTAGTTGTTTAATGCAACCCTTTGTCTATTACTCAACACCACAGTATCTCCCCCCCGGCCCGGGTATGCATTTTATCCCCCTGTCTGTTATTACAAAAATAACACACCCGCAGCATGCCTTAGAACTCAACCAAACCATGTAATAATGATTAATAGTAGTTAATGAAACTGATATGCATTCACAGTGAAAATGAAAAATATTTCCTCCCAACATTAAACTTTGTTTTAATGCTTTAAGCAATTATTTAGTAAATAAGAAACTTTCAATATAATACACAGTGAAAGATAGTAATTGTGTTGTGGGCGGGACATTAAGTCAGACTCTGGTGAACAGAGACAGAGCTGTAGTGGAGCCAAAGTAATGCACTTTTTAATTCAGAAACCTTATGGTCTTTAAAATCTGTCTATCCCTATCCAAAAGTTGTGAAGATATTTCAGTTTGGACCAAACAAATAAACAACTGAAGAACATTTCCATCCATAAAGCCACGGCGACAACATGGCTAAGGACAGGCAGAAAACATAAAAGGCATTTATGTGTAAAACAAATGGCCACTAAACCAACATGGGCACAGACAGAAACAGAGCAACTATAAATTATGTTATGTGAAACAATGATGAAAATGCTCTTGGAACATTTAGAACTCCAGTTTGGAAGAAACACAAGTGGGACATCTGGTGCTTTAGTCTGTATAAGGGACCTTCTCTCCAAATTCAAAGAGCAGATTTGAAAAGTCAAATACCCAAAGAGCCCTAGAGAGACAAACACTGTCCTTGTGGATGGCTTAGCAGTAGTCGCAGCTGTATGTGGGTGTTTTACTGCATTATACCTGAAGTGCCTTTCTCTCAAAGAGCCACTGAGGCCAACAGGAAAAGAATGCTCTGCTCACCTCAATGGCTCTTGTAACAGGCTGAAGTGGGATTTTATGCTGCCTCTCGTCTTTTTACTAGCAAGTAAACAGAAGCAAATAGACCTGTGATGTGAATTCAGAAAGCTGGAGGTAGTGTATACCTAGCTAAGTGCATTAAGAAAACCATTTAAATACTTCCCTCTGGTGTTCTTGGGGAGATTTCTAAAGAGGTAAAGGCATTGTTGTGAAAGTGTTTTTCAGGTTGGTGTTTACACATCCTTGGGAAAGAAAAAGACTACACCTCATATAAGAGATTCAGCTCCAAGTCCACAGTCCAACTACCATCATGTGTCTAAACAGAATTCTTAACAACAAATGAGTCTGGGTACCTCTGCAACCATCAAATATCGCAATTATAGGTTGTATAATGACCAGCAACAAATATTTAGTCAACTTTTGATAACAATAGACATTTTCTATATCCCTGTAGAATATGATCATATTATAAGTACAAAGCATGTCATTTACACTACCTCCAAAAAGATTCTCTAAGAATGTGACTCTAATGCCGTAAACAGCTACAAAAAGAACTTTGGCCAGCGTTGTGACATGAAATCTTAGTTCAATATGACAATAAGGAGCTGAAAAGCCTCCTAGTCAGCTGTGATCCTCTTGTTAAAAAGAATACTCAAGAAGTTGCTTGTCAACATGAAATCACAGCAATTTCCTTAATGATGTGTCATGTCTGACTTGAAATCATGTATTTAAAACCGGTCATGTCAGTGTGTCTATTGATGGATTTTCTGCTTGAATTCTATGGATGAATGATGCAGTAATGTTCACATTCACAACTTAATCAGCTCAGTCTGTTTGATATATTGGAATACTATCAACATGTTAATGGACTTGCAGCATGAGGGCTTGTGTCATCTGCAGGTGGATCTACATTATCAGCTCAACGTGTTAACTTTAACAGGACAACCTGGAGTTTTCTTTTCATCCTCAACAAAGAATAAATAGCCTACATTTCTCACTTCCTTCTGTCTTCTCCTAGGAACCCCTTGTATTTTGTGTGCTTGGTGCTGAAAGCACAGCAGCCATGCCAGTTAAAACAAAACTACTCTGTGATTTCACCCTGACTTGCTTCAGGCGTCTCTCACAGCAGCAACACAACAAACCACTGCAGAGTGCCCTATGCATGCCTCCACAACATAGAGATGAGGAACTTGACTTTGTGGATGCAAGTCACTCAAACCCCTTCACATAAAAGATTACAAAACCTACTATCACACATTTGTATATTATTTATTATTTTTAGTATTTCCATAAAACGTACGTATATCTTCCTGTGTGATTTAATTCCTTGGCATTTCTATCTTATGTACGTGTTGCACATACAGGAGTGAATTACTGTGTAAAGGCGGGGAAGTACCTTAAATGAGAATGTAAAAAATAATTTCCACTTGTGTCATCTTACTGTTGAAAAACACTGTAATCATATGCTATTTTACATGGTAACCTCTATGCCAAGAGCAGTTGTATATTTCAGCAAACCTATTCTCAGGTTCTTCACTGCTGACTGAGGATTTATTTTTTAACTAATTGGGTTTAGTCTGACAGGATGGATCTGTTGTTTTGAATGTGGAAAGACTGCCCTCTGGTGAATTACCATGATATGTCTATTAGGATATGATGGCACAGCTGCATTTGTATTAATGTGTAGTAATAAGTGCAGTCAGTGATTGGCATCAAATCAAACTAGGCTCTCAAACTGTCTGTTTCAGTTATAGCAGTTCTTTATATTATACACAGTGGGATTTGAACGTTAAACTGGCATTCAAGTAGGGCTGTAGTCAAGACCACCTTTGTCGAGTCCAAGACAAGTCCGAGACCAGGACTAGTCGAGTCCAAGTCAAGACCGAGTCTAAAGAGGTTCAAGTCTGAGTCAAGGCAGAAAAAAAAGGTCTTATGCATGACAGTATCAAGACAATCAATTTGGGTTATTTGTTGATATTAAAGCAAAAACAGTGTCAGAACAGCCAGGATTTATGAGTATAGCCATTCCCCTGGTTCAAGATATTTATCTCGGCCCATGCTCTGCTGCAACGTCTGTTCTGTATGTTTCAGGACTTGATTGAAGACTACATTTCCCTCACTGCCTAACCTAAAGAGGTTTGGCCACCAGGCACCCTGCAGAAAGTGCCATGTTATGGTTTATTTTTCCCGCGGGGGGCATACCCTCAGACCCCCCTAGGGAGAACCTGAAGGATAACGATGCTGAATTAAGAGCCAAAGAAATTGCTTTGTATTAGGCAAAATTTGGGTTGACCCCCCCCCAATCTAACGCCAAGGTTTTCGGAAAAGTTGGCAGCTCTGCACGCACACACAGACACACACACACACTCTCTCGCTCTCTCTCTCTCAAGTCAGGTTTTCTCTGTAATAAATCATTCGTCATGCTTTTACAAGTTAATTTACTTTGCGTGCAGTGTTTAATACCCTCAGTAGCAGGTGAAATTAACAACAATGTACTTGTAATACTTCAATTGAGATTGAATAAAATATTCAAACCAAGGCACATGTAGTTGCTAATAACAGGAATTAAACAATAGGCCTTGGCAGCCATTTTGACTTGACATACAGAAGCCCAGGTGTTACATGGCTCCGTTATATTAAACGTTCCAGTGAGTCAGCGTGCACAATACAGAAGTCTATTAGAAGGATTTAGGATACTTCTGGAGCTCTTAAACGGTTAAGGGCATTAGATAAATCGAAAAAAATAAGGATAAATAGTTTTTATTCTTAGGTTTGTGGCAGTTAAAGTGGAGCTCGTTTACCTTTTAGTCCAAAATGCCACGGTTAGCAGTTCGACCCAGGCCCTGGTCTCCTCGCAGCCATTCCTTGTCCTAATAGCTCTAGTATTTCTTAGAAAAAAGAAAACTCCTGTTATAGCCTCGGCAGGTCTAGATCCATTTTCACTAGCTTTTCATCACGTATCCAGCCCCTCAGACTGGAGCTAGGCCTAACCAGAAAGTAGGCTAGGCGCCAATTAATCATGTCCGCTCTTCACCTTCTCTGGTTTGGTAACGTTACCTAGCTACCGTTAAGTCTAATAACCTGTCGAATATTATATATTCACTTAAATATCACAAACCGAGAGAACATGGGGCGGGACGAAATTAGAATTAACTAAAAGTAGTTAACCAACTCGTCCGGACTTACGGTCCAGACCTATGGTCGTCCAAACCGGAGACTGTAACAGTCCCGAGTCGGGAATCCGACCAGGCCAGTTTGAAAGTCTCGATAACGGAAGAAATGCAGATGAAGGGACAGATGGACACAACAAACTCATGACCCAAAATGTTTCCCTTTGTCCCAAATACACCTCATCAATTAAAGTTTTTTTTTGTTTTATTACAAACAAACAGTATAAAAGCTCTACATTTTAATTAAGGCAACATTTTCCATTTTCAGTAGCTGAGAAAAGGTTTAAATTTAAATATGCCTATAGAAGTCAATTAAATGGACCCATTTAACATTTCCAGTATTTTACTTTCTACAACTCAGAGCACATAAACAGTTTCAAAATAAATTGAAGATCATGATTTATTTACAGGGTGTCAAATGGTAGAGAATGATTTTTTTCAATACTTGGCTTCAGTCCAGACTGAACAGATTGGAGTGTGTGTGGGACATGTTACTGGATGACCAGTAACATGTCCCACACACAACCTTACATCCTCCGAAAGCCAATGACAAATGTGACAGCAGTCCCAGTCCATTTGTGAAAGATGAATGGATGCATGTTGACAGTAGCCCTCTCAAAGTCTTTCAGAGGCAGTGTATAGAGTTGTTGGTTTAAGTCCTCTCTCTAATATGTGTGTCTATAGTCCATGAAGGGTGGAGCTGATGATGTCCATGAAGGTGGCCTCTACACAGTAACAGAGCTGGACATCAGGGTCAGCTCCACCGAGTTCCTCTGCTGTTCTCTGGGGTAAAGTCAGCTGGAAGGAACCTCCCCCTGAAGCCACAGCCCCCTGAGGCTTCTCCTTCAGATACTGCAGGCCTGCGGCAGAAAATTAATGAGCTTCTTATTAATGTTATTCATTAATGGGGGTATTGTTTGGGTTTGATTTCTGATACTTTTAAAACGGTGCCGGTGCCTAAACCAAAATATATATAATATATTTATAATGTATATAATATAAACAAATATAAAAAATGAGCACAAAATGACAGTTGGCGACATTAAAGAACGGCTTGTTTATTGCTAAGGCCATATTGTCAAAATGAAATGATTGATTAATAATGTAATAACAATAACTTATAACAATGACTTATTTCACCAGTGCTGGTAAACAAAAACAAGCACAAGATGGGAAAAAGGTATTTCACAATAACTTAAAATGCACCACAAGGCTGACGAGTTTCAAGTGAACGCACCGTCTGCGTTGTTTTTACTGCAGCTCTACAGGGACATACAGTCACACTTTACACCGCTTGGTGTAAACTGTCAGCTTTTTTTCCTTTGTGTTTAATCCAGCTACTAGCCAACGGTAACGCAGAGTACCGTGCAGCGATGCTAGCCACCTAAATGAGGCACTGGAATTTGGATCTTATTCGGTCTTGTTACTGACGGTTACGTTGGCACCGTGTTTCTGTACCCAACCCTATTCATTAAACACAGATCTTTCTAACTATCTCCTTTGTCACCTGTCTTCATTATATTACTATGGTTCCGACTCATCTACAATACAGATTTGTATGCAGTTTCCGGTATGCACATATATCTAGAAATAGTGATCATATACTATGTCCACATACAAAAAATGTGTAAAGATCAAGGCACATGCACAATTTAAATTTTCGCTTTTTCTGTCCATGTGGTCTTACCATGGAGAGCTTCTGAATAAACGGACATCGCTTTTCAAAATCTACACACTATATACAGTACATATTATCTATAGTTGGTATTGCCCAGAGTCAATCTACAAGATCAGTATTTAAAGCTGAACTTCATAATTGGATGAGATCTGGCACACTCAGGACTGGATCACCAGATGATATTAATTGGATGGCACCTGGATGGAGCAGGCCAAAAACTACAAAATAGGTTACATCATTAGAAATCCAGAGAAAGATGGTGTCCTTTTCCTTAACCACTGAAGGGAATATTTAAAGGATGTATTTTCTTAGTTCAGAAATATTCAACTCTCCAACATATGTAGCTACATTACGTAGTAACATTTAAATATCGGATCAAGACTCAATATTAAATGACTAACGCTGGGGGCCTTTTATTTTTTAAATTTTAAATCTGGACATTACTATCTGTTTCAGTTGGTCTAGCACCTTGTGTAGGTAAAGGGCAAAGCTAATTACAGAAAAGGTCAACTAATATTACATTGTGACAGTCTCTAATCTAATGCTAAAAAAGCCAAAAATGTATGTGTGCCAATGGCTACATTTGAGCTTTTTCATGTCATTTCTTAGTGTCTAATTTGAATAATGCCACCAATACCAAAGTTTCTGTTAATCTTTTTGGTAGAGGAATTTACCTAAACATCTGTCTTAGGAAGTCCCTACTTGTTAACCGTAAGATGTATACTACACAGTCTTTCTACACTGCTGGTCACAACAATGAAAAGGAATTGTTACAAATTGCGTACTGATGAAAAGCCAGCAAGTGACTAACTATACTCACGAGCAATGAGAGGGTCGATGTCCCTGGCTTTGGTAGCAACGTCAGAGGCACAAACCTGGCCCACTTGTACTAGCAGACCTGCGACATCATCATAGAGCGGAGGGAAGGCCTGGCAGAAGGCCACCAGGCACGGCAGGATGGGCATGAAGAAGAAGAAACGCTTGGCACGAGTCAGCACTAAAAAACAGAACATACTTACAGTATGCACAAGAACTGTGTAAACAATAAATACTGTGGCTGACAGGCTGGTACACACTATGCACTTATGTAATGGAGAGAGAATGCTGCACTAACAGCCAAAGGCCAGATGGTGGCAGCCAAATATAGGGATACAAATACCAAGACATACTGTACGCAAATGCTGCTTTAAGTTACAATATGCAGTAAGTCTGCTGGGAGCAAATTCAAGGATGGAGACACAAAAGTAGATACAAAGAAGCGTGGTGAGTAAAGGAGGCAACAACCAACAGCATGAATGTAGCAGACGTACAAGACACAGTTCACTGACCTGTGAGGAGGGTGCCCATGACACTGATGGCCAACCTGGCCACACTGAGGGACTTGGGTAGCGCGTACTGGGTACACAAGTATGACAGCAACTGGATTGCAAAGATCTGTGTGGAAACACACATTCAGAACAGCTACACATTTTCCCTTACATATTTATGTAGCGAATATGCAAACACTCAGCAGAGAGCTCCCAATAGAGCTGCTTCAAAACAGAAATATGCATGTGTAAGAGAGGCTCTGGCACAAGTTCAGGGCGAGTCTGGGATTTGAAGCCAGGAAAAACAGGGGAGATGAGAGGGGAGGGGTGTTTAAAGGCCTCACCTGCTTTTCCAGCTGGGGCTGGGCCAGCAGCTCTGGGATGAAGTCCAGACAGATATGGATGGAAGGGATGCCTGCCACAGTTAGAGGCAGCAGAGCTTGAGGGTAACCCTGACAGAGAGAGACACAAAGACGGAGAATGATAAGGGAGGAATGAGGAATACATAGTACATTCAATCAAGTAGTCATTTAAGCACACACAAGTACTTTGGCAGTGTGGACAAGCTTGACAGAGGCAGGATTGGTTTGATGAGATCCACCATATGGCCCTCTGCTACTCCTGGGAGTGCTGCAGCTACTTACTACTAATGCCATGGCAGAATGTGCTGATGACTAATGGGGTCAAAATGACTTGGCTCTTTTGAAAAACTCAATGGAAGGTATTTACAATAATATGGAACTATTCAATCAACGACTCACCCAAACGGTATTTGCATGATAACATTTGGAGGGAAGCAAGAAGATCTAGTCATGTAGTATTGTCAATAAGAAGCAGGAATGTCATAAAGAGCCCCCGTTGGCCTTTTATTCAGACCTGTTACAACACACTTACTTTTATGTCCGTAAACCTACCAGCCTTCCCATTGTCACAGTAAAACACACGAATATCAAGCGTACAGCCCACTTCATCATCTTCCTATAATGTTACCTGAAAGTGGACCAACTTGGCAATGTTAGGGTCGGCGATGAACATCTGATGCAGCAGACAACAGATGAGACATTGCACCTCCCTCAAGTCACTAAGAAGGCCTCCCTCTGGCTCGGCGTCCTCCACGCCCCTCCTGGCTCTGGGCCCCAGGCTTCCCTGTTTCAATTTTCCTGGCAAGGGGCCCCCAATACTACTCAGCAGGCTCTCTGTGGTGGCCCCCAGCTGCTGCTCTTCAGAGGTTGGCAGACACACTTCCAGGAGAATCTGGACTGCTGCGCTGTCCTTGGGTTAAAAAGAATCAGGTGGTTATCTTGACTAGGTGTGAAAGGTCATCTTTAATATATTTTTTGGGGTGTAATTTCTTGCCATATTTCTTTGTAAAACTCATTTACAAAGTGCATTTGTGTGTCAAATAGTGATTAAAATACCTGCGCAGACAGCAGGGCGTTTTTCAGCTCCTCCCTGGTGACCTCGGGTGTATCTGGCTGCCCAGGCACACCCAGGTTTGAGACGGTCTGGCTCTGCCGCTCAAAGTCAGCCGTCTCCTTCAGGTGGCAGTGCAGGTAGGCTTTTGAAGCCAGCAGGTAGCCATTCAGCATGTGAAGGACAATGTCCATTAAAGGAGGACACCTAATAAAAATAAAACAAATTTTTTTACTGAATAATATATGTTTTCCATCCTAACCATTCTTATACACTATGAAAATAAATGCAAGCCATTTGTGTGGGTATATGTGACGTATATTACATCATCTGTCCGTGTCCTCATGGACTGTAAACATGCGGCCAAATATGATTTGACCAAGCATGTACATTGACCAAGCATGTACATTACCATAGACAACAACAAATATGTGAACAGGTGTGTGTATGCACTCATCCAATGTAGCATAAACAGAACAGGTGTGTGTATATGTGTGCTGTATGTGTCCATATATGATCCTTTAGAATATGCCCTGTGGTTACCTGTACACCCTTTGATCACAGCGCAGCACAATGAGAGGGTCCACCATCAGGTCGTTCTGAGTGTACTTCTGCTGCCTGAGCAGCTTAGCTGAAGGTTGGAGGGCGTTTACGGTCATCACCCACAACCTGCAACACAGACATTAGTTTAAACTTTCACTCATATAACACTAATTGTTTTAAAGTAGAGGAAATAGACTACTTTGGGGTTTCTTTGGCCCAGCATTTGGATCTTCATAACGCAAAGAATTTAATTTCAAACTGAGATGTCTAACATTCAAAAGACTGACAGAACAAAAAGACATAAAATTGCACTTTTATATATATCACACTTATCCAGATGAACAAATCACGAACAAATCACGAACTGTCCATCTTTTTTCCCAAAATAGATTTATTGAATTTTGGAAGAAAAAGACTTAGATGCTACTAAAATATGATATAAGACACACTTCAGTAGGGGTTTAATTCAGTTACTCACAAATCAGTTTGTGGCAGCATTTCACCCTTAATCTCTCTTATCAGACCAATGCTAAACTATAAACAGCAGGGTACTCTTGGAGCTCCAAGCAGTCCTGCGGCTTGCTGCACTAGCATCAATCAAGTGAAATTTGACACCGCTGCCCTCCTGCTGGGACCATCAGAGCCCAGCCCTCTGCAACATTCAATACTTTGGATTGAGGAAGGGAAGAGGGAGTGGGCAACCATCCCTTAAAGCTCCCTTCATGGAGAGTCTCCCTCAGTTTTCCTGCCCTGAGCTCTTCTTGTTACACAACCATTTTGGATCGATGGGATGTTTTCTCAGAGCTTTGGTAACTGTGCTCCTGTGGGCCCTGCGGCAGAGTGAGGGTTACCCTTTTCTGTCCATAGAGTTCATGCAGGCTGACAGAGTTGTATGGCTCAATACCTCTGATCTATTCACACAATAATCATTGAGCAAGTAGCCAGGGGTTAAGGGTAACAACTCTTCTTCCACAGGTTTCCCTTTAATCCATTTAATCTCACAGGAACTTGACACAGCCTTAGGAGAGTCGACACCAAGTCAAGTACTACTGTTAACCTTTGACTGAAGCTACATACAAATATGAATCTAACCACATTTGCAGGTGGTCTGCGCCACATTCTTTTAGCAGTGTGTAGGCAAATGTGTTGTGGGTCACATTAAGGACCTCCTGTTGCTTATAGTAGTACACTTAGTTTAGAAGTTAGTGAATATTTTTGTAGTAGACTCTTTTCGGCGTTGCACTTTGTAGACTACTGCAGTTTTTCATTAATCATTGCATGTTTCTGTAATAATTTCATTTAGAGTAACAACTAAAATCCCCACACAACAAAAAAGAAATTATGTACGTGTTTATTTGCATATACTGTAGAGTGGGTAAGTATGATCTGATCACAAGTGGTCACTCAAAATGCACGTGTAGACACTACTGTCTTACTAGTTTTAAAGATTTGTGAACACAACAGTTGCTGTCCCCTTGTGATCCAATCACTCAGGATGATGGTAAGCCCAGGTCAGAAAAGGGCCTTTTTCCTTTGTTTATTTAGATTTTTGTTATTAACTTGAGCAAAAGATTGAGCATTCTAATTAGTTTTTAAATTAATGTTTTGTATATATTCAAACAAACAATTACAAACAATACGCTGAGACAATGGAACGAGTCCCAGAGCCAGCATTGTAATCAGTGAAGAAAAGATACTTAGTTGGACTCTTGATTGATTTTGAGCCCCAATACTCAAGTGATGATTCATTTAAGGCATGCTAATAACGCCTTAAGCCAGAAAATATATCATATCCACCCACATATATCAATTGTCTGGAATCTTATATGACAGTTACACTTGCATAATGTAAACAAATTACATTTTCCAAATACCATGATATAGCATTCCCATGTGACATTCAGTTGTATTCTCCCTTGAGGCTGTAACCGTAGCATTTTTTTTATTCTTTGACATTTAATCATGTCCAGAGCAAGTACCTGCGGGGCATCACAGTGTTGAGGCCCATCCAGAGCTTGTTAAGGGTCTGCAGTATTCGGCGAGGCACAGCAGGCTCCAGCAGCAGAGCCATGCTGGCTGTGAGGGCCTCTGCGTAAGGGATCAGGTCTCCAGGTGAAAGCAGCGTTAAATGCTCCAGAATCCGCATCAGCCTAGGACTGCTAGATGGTAACTTCTGGAAGGCTGAGTGGGGTGAGGGATGACATACAACTAAATTTAAGACAAATATGTATATTGATATTAAAAGAAACCAAAAAGATAAAACCAAATCCTTCTGGAGCATCAAGATGACAGTAGCAACATCTGGCAAAAGCATTTGTTTTGACTTAAAGTGATGGTTCGGATGGTTCGGATTTCTAACAACCCCCCAGAAGCTTTTTTCACCTGCGTCAAACTGCGCTAATTCTAGCAAACAGACTTAGAGACAACTTCCAGCTAAACTCAACACTTATTAAATGGATCTTGGTCTTCCTGAGTGAGCCACAAAGAGTAAGGGTGGGGAACACACTATCTGGGGTCCACTTCACTTCAATTGGGACACCAGTGTCTTGTCACCACTGCTATATATATATTGTACACTGCCTGTTGTTGCTGTAGTTACCCTGGAAGTCATATACAGTAATTAAATTTGCAGATGTGCTGTGATTAGTTTACTGGAGCGAGATGAAACTGAACATGGTCCAGTGTTGCATGAATTTGCTGATTGGTGTGAAGCCACCCAGTTGCATATGAATACGACCAAAAAGTTGGTCTTTGATTTTAGACGTGGGGCTCCCTCACCCACTCCAACTCTGATAAGTAGAGATTGAGATGGTGACGGAGTACAAATATCTCGGTGTTATTATTATTGGGCCAACAACGCTTGGATTTTCTCTTTAATTATTTTAATGTTGATAACACAAGTTGAAGTCCTTCATCAAGAGTATTCTCTCCTACTGGATTGTATGCTGGTATGGACATTCAAAAATCATTCATAGGAACAAAGGAACGAGGAAGATTGTTAAAGCCTGTGGAAAAATCATTGGTAAGCAACAGATAGACCTGTACCGGACTATATCTGACTAGACTGACACAGAAGGCAAGGTTTGCAAGGATTGCAACCCATCCACTTTCAATGGAGTTCAAACATCACAACTAAACAAGAAAAAAAAAAACTCATTCATTCCTATGGCAATAACCTAATTAAATAAGATGTATGGAGGGGTATGACTGAAAGAATATATGTTAAGTAATGGGCAGTAGTTTTATTTTTATTTTTTTATTTATTTATTATATTGTGCAATATACTCCTTTTACTCTGTTCTATTTATTGATGTGTGTATGTTATGTGTTAGATAAATGGTGCTGTAGATATCTGGATCATGGTTTGTATTGTGGATTATGTGTCACTATGCCTGTACTGTACAACAAATTGCCGCTCGGGGACACTAAAGTTTAAGTCTATCAGCTGGTTAGCTTAGTGCAGGCGCTAATGAAACCAACTGTGTATCTCGTAAATTACAACCCTGCAAATAATGCCCGAAACGATACCAAACTTTCGGTGTTGCAGTTTGTGGACGTCCCTAAGCACTTGTCTTACTGCCGCTAGCAGTGGCAGCAGACAGCAGAAGCCAGCAGGCAAGTGTTATTTAAATAAACTCCTGGTTTACTTACAAACTTTCCAATCCATTGTTTTATGAGTACATGACCTATGTATACTACAGTAGAAGTTTGGTGTCATTTCGGGCATTATTAGTGGGGTAATTATCGAGATACAGACTTGGTTCCACTAGTGCCTGCACTAAGCCATTCTGCTAATAGCGCTAACGCGCCTAGTGTTTGACCCAGGTGAAAAAAGCTTCTGGGAGGTTCGAGATCATGGTGCAAAGGACCCTTGGGTGAAATTACTCCGAACCATCACTTTAATGGTGGTAAGAAGAAAATAAAACTGCATCATCATTTAACCTTAATCAACAAAAATGTTTGAAACAAAGATAAGTGTAATTTACAGAATGAAAAATGATACAGAGTAGGTCATCCACTTGAAAGGTCAACTTCCACACCATTGCTGCAGTCTGCTCTTCTAACTCAGTTGAAACCTCTTACCGTCAAGCCCCAGGAGCTATCTTTCTATTCTTACCCTACTTTCCTATTCATAATTAATTAATCCATTGTCTTTTTCTTGTGACCATTATTCAGAGGAACGCTGCAACGCAGAGGAAACCTTAAACATCCTGGATATGTTAGAACACAGTCGTGCAAAACTGCATAAAATATTAAATATCAATTTGTAAAGCTACACAAATGCATTAACCTGCCTAATAGTGTGTGAAACTGATTATCTGTTACTCTTTTGCATTTTGTCAACGGTCTCTATCAAAGAAAAACCAATTACAGCATTATCCTCTAAACCTTGAGGGATTAACCATTGAGATAAGATTTCAGTTAGATAACGGCTTACAACTGTAAATGTCTTATCCAATAATAGTGTCTCTTCCCTGTTCCACTCAAGGCTGGTAACACTACTCTCCTACCTATACAACCCTGGTTCCTAGGTTACTACCCCTGCTGGAGGTTGATTTCTAGATTCACTTTGATCACTTGGAGATTTGCCTTTAAACTCTTTTTTTTAATCTTAATGTCTATTTACCGAGTCACATGACCGGCTTGACAGAGATGGTGGCTTAAGGTATAGCTCCTTGCCCAATTTTACCAAAGAGTTGTATTATATGGTTCCAATTTTGATATTCTATCAATTTGTGCTCAATCAAGCCTTCTATCAAACGATGGATTCAGCACAAGTCAAGGGTCTGGATTTTTTCCTGCTCTAACTGAAGATCAAGGAAGGCTCCCAGTACAGAGCTTTCACCTCCGCTAAGGATGCTGAAGATTACATGTGGCGGGCTGCTCCCTGTCCTGCTTCCACGGAGACGGCCGGTGCCTTGTATTCTATCGCAGAGAGCACCGTAGAAGAAGATCAGGATTAAAAGAACTGCCTGATGAACATGGACTCTTGGTTTGTCTTAATCTCTAAATGTGTTCTAGTTTTATTGCACTGTTTTCTGATATGATTACAGAGACTGTGTTTTTGAATGACATATCTGTCCTGTAGCCTACGCTCCATAGGTTAATTTGGCCACTACTAGGGTAGAAACTCCTTTCCAATGTGCTTTTTGTTTCCTGTTTTTGTTGACGAGAAATGCGTTTATTTTAAAGTCAAGTCAGTGCCGAACTAGTTAGTGGCTGCCCCGTGTCAAATCTTGATCACAGAAACTATTTTGAGTGTTAGCCTTCTGGCTGTGTTCCCCCCCTCCTCTCGCCCTCCCTTTTGCGTCACTGTCTCGTCTGTTTTTGTTCTGTGTCTTACATGTTCTGTGTGTTGAGGGACTTAACTTTGGATGCACTATTGTTAGGAACAAAGTGAAGGCAGTAGCATGTTGCTTTTCCATATCTACTTTCATTTAGAACGCAGCTTTTTTGATAATGGTAATCTTACATTTTTAGTTTGGAACTGTGGTGGTCTGACTGCTCCTCACAAGCGAGCCAGCACCCTAGCCTTACTTAAAAAGAGAAATGTTGACATTGCATTATTACAGGAGAGACATTTGCTACTGACTGATACCGGCCGCTTAGTCAAAAGATTCTATCATTCAACTGCATACTCCTAAGCAAGCTCAAAAACAAAAGGAGTGGCCATTATTGTCTAACAGAATCTTCCGCTTTTGTCCTCTTGGTCAGACAATACAGGCAGAATAGTTTAGTATAGTTTTAGGAAAATTACGGTTGTGTCAGCTTATGCGTCTAATATTTTTGATGGCAGTTTCTGTGTGGGACCCAAATATTGATCGGTCGAACGCGAAGGTCACTGGGGTTCAGGGGCAAGCCACAAATGCTCTGAAATCATGGGCTAGCAGCTTGGGTCTTATAGATATTTGGTGTGCAGTTAATCCCACCTGTAAGGATTATTCCTTTTTCTCAGGTAGACATAAATCTTTTTCCAAAATAGATTTTCTTTTTGTATCCCCTCAATTATGTCATTCAATTGATAAAAGCGGTTTTACTTCCAATGGCATTACCTGACCATAAAGGGGTCCTTTTAGTCACCCTAGACCGTCTGTCTCAATGTGCTGTTAGATGGCGCTTTAATACTTCTTTACTGAAAAGACTTGCCTCAGTTAACAGCAGAGGAGTCAGCTATCTTAGACAAATTGATCACTTTAGAGTAAATAAGATTGTCAATACAGAATATGCAAAAGGAATAATAACTGGGCTTTGATGGGATCCCCCCGGAATTGTATGCAACTTTTTGGGAACAACTGGGCCCATTCCTTCTTGACATGAGTAACTTCTCTATTGAAAAGGGTGGATTTTCAAGGGACGTTAACACAGCTTTAAGCTCCTTACTCTCGAAAAGGATCCTACAGAGTGTTCTAGCTATCAACCTCTGAGCCTGCTTAATTCATTTAAAAATATTTGCAAAACTCCTAGCCCGTTGTTTGGAGTCCCATATGTCAAAATTAGTGAACTCTGACCGAACAGGATTCATAAATTCAGCAGATAATGTTAGACGCCTTCTCCACATTGTTGATGAATGAAAGCCTTTGGTAGGCTTGAGCGATCATTTTTGTGGTCAGTTTAAGAGGTGATGGGCTTTGGTAACACTTTCATTGGTATGATTAAAGTTATGTTTTCTATTCCCTCACCCCGAGCTTTAACCAGACGCACCTCCTCCTCTTTATTTCCAGTTTCTAGATCCTCCCGCCAAGGCTACCCCTTGAGTCCTGCACTATTTGTCTTCTCCTTAGAGCCTTTGGCTCAAGCCATTCGTCAATCGACTATGGTGTCACCAATACATATTTGTAATACACAGCATCACCTCTCACTATTTGCAGAAAATGTTTTTTTTGTTTGTTTTTAGAAAACCCCTCTCAGTCTCTTTCCTCACCTTCTATCATTATACAAAGAGTATGGAAGCTTATCAGGCTTTAAAATTAACTGGTCTGCACTGCTTCATTTAAATGATCGTGCCTGCAATTCAATCTTCCCTGCTAACAACCCCATTGTTAAGCAGTTTAAATATTTAGGCATTGAGGTTTTCCCTTGCTTAAACCAGATTATTAAACATAACTATTCTGTTGCTCTGATATGGAAAGATGGATAGGTCTACTCCTGTCTATTCAAGCCCGTATCTCTGTAGTTAAAATTAATATTTTACCCAGGATTCATTTTATGAGCTCTATGCTACCTTGTCCCCCTCCTTCTGGTTATTGGTATAAATTTAAATCAGCAGTATCTAAATTTATCTGGAAAGGAAAACAGCTGTGACTTAAGATGTCTACTCTACAGAGGAGGAAAGAGGATGGTGGCCTCGCTTTAAACATTATTCTTAGTCTTTTGTGTTAAGACTCCTCCTCCCTGATTTAACCCAGATGTATCTGTTTGTTGGCGTACCTTAGAGAGTGCTATGACAGAGCCTTGGTCACTTCATTTTTGCCAATATCTCCAACAAACAGTGCCAGCTATGCACTTGGCCCCATTATCTCTCATCTTATCAAAACTTGGAGATTGTCTGAAATAAACTGCCATTTAACTTGTAACTGGCACACATTTTCTCCATTATTCAACAGTACAGCACTCCTGATTGGTGAGAGGCATATAACAGCTCCACAGTGGGAAAAGTTAATTGTCTAAAAGAGATTTTTAGTGAAGATGGCTTGTTACCCTTCTCACACTCAATCTACCACGTTCCTCTATACATATAGGCATACAGTGTTCCCTGGCAAAGGCATTTGCCCATCCATCCTATTCAGAAGTTATTTACTGTGCAGCCTAAAAACTGTGGTATGGTATTGAGGCTTTATCACTTCTTAGTGATATCTGGCCACTCTGATCTTCCTATTGAGAGGTTCTGGGTACACAATTGCCCAGGGCTGAGTGCTGATCTTGACTGGCATGATGTATGGTCTAACATTCCAGAAGTATCACGCAATCTAGACCATCAGCAGATTCACTACAATTTCATTTAAAGGACACATCTCACACCCGTGAAAATGCATCACATGAAAATAAATAACATCCCTTTATGCACGTTCTGCCCACTAAAAGCTTTAGGTACATATCTTCACGTGATCTAGGAGTGCTCTCCTGTTGGTCAGTTCTGGAACAATATTGCATCCAAAATATCCGCTTTGATTAATGTTACTGTACCTGCTACTGTTTTGGTTCTGAACTATCTGTCAGCCCTCCAGCTCTCTAAAACTCAAAAACATGCTGTTTTTGCTGGACTTACAATGGCCAAGAGAATGATTGTAACGCATTGGAAACCACCTCATGACTTTTCTATTCGTACATGGACCCTTTCCTTTCTGGATGTCGTATTTATGGAGCTCTCCACGGTTCGCATAGGTGGAGCCCCAGGAAGGACTTTGGACACTTGGCTCAGCATTGCTGGATGCTTGAAGTCCATGCTGTAGATTGTGCTACAGCCTTCTCACTTATGTCTGTGTGTATTTGGTCCCTGTGTGTCTTGTTTGTGAACTGCAGGCATCGTTCTACTGCAAGTGTACTTCCTGTATTTCCTCTCTTTGTTTTAGAGTGAAACATTTATTTAAAAGGTAGGATTGTGGAAAAAATGGGCTGTGCCTTCTTTGGTTTGTGTAGTGTACTTTTCTGTAGGTTTCCATCTGGACCAATGCAGTTGTTGCAGTTGTTTGGCTCTTTAAACTAAAAAAAACATGTTTCACAAAAAAACAAAAACAATATCTTTTTAGCTTTGAATTAGCATCTAATCAACTCTTGTGTTATTTTATTTCTATTTAACCTATGTATATACAGTATATGGCACTGATTGTTAAAAGGACTTTGATTTCACATTTTTACATGTTCTACGCTAACAGAAAGGCATGGGAGCTCTAAATAAGGAACTACCAGCTTTAACCTTCTGCACAACCCCATTTCTTTTATCCCTTATTCCCACCCTTCTCACCCTGGTGGAGCTGGCTCTGAGTGTATCTGCAGGTGTTGCTTGGGAGCATCATCCTCCTCAGCAGGGGCAGGGTACCAGTCACCTCCTCTTCACACACCCAGTCCTCCACTAGACATAGGTGGGGGTAGTTGGTGGCCAACAGCCTCAGCAGGGCAGAGTGCAGACCTGGGAACAGGAAAATGAAAGGAAGATTATTTTAAAGTGTTATTCCCCCAACATTTTAGTGTTTATCTTCCTTTTTTGAGTGTTCCTTTTTTCAAACATAAAAGCTTTAATTATTTTCACCAAGGGATAATCACTGACATTCTTTATTACTAAAAGAGAAACAGATTGGAGGCCTATATGGTGGAGTAGTAATATTTACTGAGATATGTAATGTGGGGTTCTTGGTATGTAACTTGTATGCTACCAAGTATGTTATACCATATAAGTAAAATAAAAGGTAGATATAGAGATGTAACCAAATGTTAAGGCTGTGTCTCACCCCCTAGCTCCTGCTGCAGTCCCTGGGCCTGGGTAACCAAGTACTTAATGGGGATCTGGTCCATCAAGGCTGCTGAGTAGGACTTTGGTTTCCTCTGCATCAAGGCTTTAAAGAAGAGAGAAAGACTGAGTATTGCAAAGAAACTATAAGACAGGAAACAAAGAGGATGATAACATGAAGCAAGAAAAGGACAAGACGGAGCATAAGTGTTTTATTTGGCAGTGTAAGGACGCCAGAGCCGCTGTGCCGATGCGGTAGAGGAGCGGAGGTAATTTTTCATTGACGTGGGTTCATTACCATTGCTGATGGGCTTCATTACTCCTTCCTTGAAGGCTGTGGGAGCACTTAGGTAAACACAGCAATTAAAGAGATGGGCATAAACTCTCACATAAATCTGGCCTAATGAAGGGCAAGAGGAGAGCTCGTCATGGGAGAGTATAAACATTGACTAGGCTAACTGCTAATGCTCAATCTAACCTACAGCTGTCCTAGTTAGCTCAGCTCCAGCAGCCATTGTACTTGGCTTTTTGTCAGCCCTCCATTTATTCTTTAAGAAGCGGCCAACATTCAGTGCAGAGAGAGAAAAGGATGAATAACTGCACATCCAAAGTGAGAGCATCTCCTACAACTTAACAGAGGACAAAATCTGCCTTTCTCTTTTAACTGCCTGATGAATTCTCTCGATTTAACATACAATACATTCTTCAGTGGAGGAGATGACAATGGATGATCTTTGGACAGGCAGAAAAAGAAAACGAAGATAAGAAAAGAAATGGAAGGAAGTGAGTCAACAGCATAGTGGGAACCGAGTCACAGTGCAGTGTTATAGGACACAGGTAGTGTCAGGTAAATACCCAGTTGTTTGGTGCTGGCCAACAGGTTCTCTTCATACGACAGGATGTAGTAGAGGATAAGGAGTTGGGTGGTGATGGAGTAGCGTTGCCGTCCTCCTCGACTACCCTCTCCTTGCTAGAAGCAAAACAGCTAGAGGTCAGGGACGGTACGGGCAGAAAAACAGGGCTATGCATCATCCGTGAATGTGGGGATGGATACTTAGATTCATCAGCAATATACAGTGGATATAAAAAGTCTACACCGCCTGTTAAAATGGCAGGTGTTTGTGATGGAAAAAAAATTAGACAAAGATAAATCATGTGAGAACTATTTCCACTTTTAATCTGACCTATAATGACAATTATAGGTCACATTAAAAATTGAATAACAATTCAATTGAAAAACAAACTGAAATCTTCGAGGTTGAAAAATAAAAAACCTTACAATAACCTGTTTTTGTTTTTTTCTTTACAATATTTTATATTAATCGTTTTGTATGTTTGAGTTTTCTGTGCAGCACTTTGGTAACTTTGTGTTTGTAAAATGTGCTATAGAAATACAGTGGATTGGATTGGATTGCATAGATGTACATACCCTCTTATAACTGAGGATGTGGCTGTGTTCAGAATTAACCAATCACATTCCAACTCATGTTAAATAAAAGTCATTACACACCTGCCATCATTTATAGTGACTCTGATTAATCACAAATAAAGTTCTGCTGTTCCAGTACGAGTTTCCTGACATTTTCTTAGTTGGTCCGCAGACAGCTTCCAAACAATCAGAGGGATCTCATTGTTGAAAGATATCAGTCAGGAGAAGGGTAATAAGGGTATTAAATATACCATGGAACACAGTGATGACAGTCATCATCAAGTGGAGAAAATATGGCACAACAGAGACATTACCAACAACTGGACGTCCCTCCAAAACAGATGAAAAGACGAGACGAAAACTGGTCAGGGAGGCTTCCAAGAGGCCTACAGCAACATTAAAGGAGCGAGGACTGGCTGTGTGCTACATGTGACAACAATCTCCTGTATTCTTCACATGAATGGGCTTTGGGGTCGGGGGTCAAGACGGAAGCCTTTTCTTACAAAGAAAAACATCCAAGCCCGGCTGAAGTCTCCCAAAAGCATGTTGGGAAAATGTGTTTTGGTCTGATGAAACCAAGGTTGAGCTTTTTGGCCATAATCCCAAAAAATATGTTGGTACAAAAACAACACTACACATCACCCATAGAACACCATCCCCATAGTTAAGCATGGTGGGGGCAGCACCCCCATAGTTAAGCATGGTGGGGGCAGCACCCCCACAGTGAAGCATGGTGGTGGCAGCCTCCCCACAGTGAAGCATGGTGGTGGCAGCCTCCCCACAGTGAAGCATGGTGGTGGCAGCCTCCCCACAGTGAAGCATGGTGGTGGCAGCCTCCCCACAGTGAAGCGTGGGGGGGGGCAGCCTCCCCACAGTGAAGCGTGGGGGGGGCAGCCTCCCCACAGTGAAGCGTGGGGGGGGCAGCCTCCCCACAGTGAAGCGTGGTGGGGGCAGCATCCCCACAGTGAAGCATGGTGGGGGCAGCATCCCCACAGTGAAGCATGGTGGGGGCAGCATCCCCACAGTGAAGCATGGTGGGGGCAGCCTCCCCACAGTGAAGCATGGTGGGGGCAGCATCATGCTTTGGGGCTGTTTTTCTTCAGCTAGACCCGGGGCCTTAGTTAGGGTTCAGGGAATTATGAACAGTTCCAAATACCAAGTAATTTTGGCACAAAACCTTCTGGCTTCTGTTAGAAAGCTGAAGATGAAAAGGAAGTTCACCTTTTAGCATGACAACGACCCAAAGGATACATCCAAATCCACTAAAGCATGGCTTCACCAAAAGAAGATGAAGGTTATGGAATGGCCCAGCCAGAGCCCAGACCTGAGTCCAATTACACATCTGTGGTGTGATCTTAAGAGGGCTGCGCACAAGAGATGTCCTCGCAATATGACACTTTTTATATCCACTGTATAAGCTGGAATAATTGGAGTTTCCAATCAAAGAAGTCATTAGTCATTATTAACACATCGATGTCATAAAAATTGTATTTGCAGCAACAAAAAATACTTGTTTTAAATACAAAAAGGTTTGAAGAAAAAAAAAGATTTGATATTAAAAGGCAGCATTGTCAATGAAGAGAGGTAACAAACTATTAACTCTGGTAATTTAAGAACAACATATTGCCTTTAAATACTCTCATAGACTGTCAGATATTAGCAAAATAGGATATATAAAACTATAGAACACACACACAAAATGCAGTTCCCATGAGACCCTCAGGCTGACTCACCCCAGCAGAGCACTGGAAGACATTAAGGATCTCCTGCTCGGTGATGGGCTGGTTGGTGGCCTCTGGGTTGGCTTTGGATGCTGGAGTGAGGATGGAGTTGATATAGGCATCAATTAGGGGAATCAGTTGGGTATGGATGGGGGTGGTTGTCTCACAGAGCTGGCGATAGATCCAGTCCTGGAGATGCACACAAGGACAGCATCCAAGGGCAAAATTATTTTAAAACAAATGAAACCAACTTAACACGGCTAATCATCCGTTCATCAATGAGTCATTTAGTGCACATCTCCTACCTTGATGGACACTTTGTGCTTGGTGAAGGCTCTGCTCCGAAGCAGCTGGTAGATACAGTGAATGGGGAGGAATCCTGTGATGTTGGCACTTAGGTTGTTGGTCACTGCAACCCTCACCGCATGGGCCGTAACAACCTACACACCAGAAATAAAGAACAAGTTATCTGAAAAGCAACAACGGAAAACAGACAAAGCACACCTACAAATTCTGTATAGTTCAATGTTACATTCTAGTGAGATTGTGCAGAACTTTGGTTTACTAACAAGCTCCTTTCATTCTTTTACTGAGAGTATGGTAATGTATGAAACTTCTTGATTGCTAATTACCGTTACGTACATTACTTTTTTTTTCTCATTTTCACAAGTTGTTAAATTATAAGCTTCTATAGCCCTGAGTTTACAGTGGCTCTCAATGGTGAAAACAAATAATTGTTGACAATTAAACCCAACACAAATATTTAAATAAATGACACTGGAATGAGCAGAGAGAAAATGTCCATAAGGACTACAATGTATGTACCTGTTCTGTGAAGATCTCCTGTGTGAAGATAGTCTTCATCTTGCTTAGAGAGCTGGGCTTGATGGCAATCTGTAGTAAGTTGAAGATTGCAAAGAAAAAGAACATCAACAATGGTAGGTTTACTGTGAGTGAAAACAACCCGCAGGCAACTGTGCTGGTATTTTGTAATTCCCTCCTTTCATATTTCATAAGAAAGATTCTACATGGCAGGCGCAACATCGAATTGAGAGGATTGCCCTAGGGGTGGAAACAAACAGGCTCTAAATCCAATTACATTACACATCTTAGTGGAAAATACACTGAGACAGGAAAACTACTTAGCACACAGGCAGGAAACAATAGTGCACTTAATAAGTAATAAAACAGCAAATTGGCCACAGGGTATAGAGTGTCTTGGTAGATTATATGTGCATGCTGAAAGTGTTTCATCAGTGATACAGTCTTTATATGCACCACTGCTGCAGTGGAGGAGTGGGGCCAGTAGCTGGTCAGCCAGACTCATGTATTGATCACTGCCTCCCTCCCACCTTACCTTCATCCCCAATGTAGAGCACACCAACTCAATAATGGAGCTGAGCTGGTTGCTATGGAAATACATGGCAACCAATAATAGCATCTCTCCAAAAGAAGCAGATACGCCTGCAGCACTGTAAAGAGGAGGACACACATTTGCATGGGAGGCGAGTGAGAAAAGTGTCATTAATCCTGCATCTTACAGGACAGAATTTTAATAAACTGATTATGCTAGTTGCATCAACACACACACACACACACACACACACACACACACACACACACACACACACACACACACACACACACACACACACACACACACACACACACACACACACACACACACACACACACACACACACACACACACACACACACACACACACACACTTCTATCAGCATGTATCCCTTAAATTGCCCCTAAAGTCCCGTAAGACTCTGATGATGTATGCTTTATGGACTAGTCACAAACAGTTTATTTATACCTATTTTGATATATATCCTTATTTTGATAAAAACAAATTATCAAATACCTTCAAACAGTGGACACACACAAAGCAAACATACAATCAAGTACCAATTCAGACATGGAATTACCACATTTAACTCATCACTTAACTTCTACTGCTCTTTATTTATTCTGAGCCATATTGTTTAACCCTTTCTCCCTCATGTTATGTCATTCTGTAGCTGACATGCTATGCTAGTTTAGTATGGTAAGAATAGTGTCTGAATCCTATAATAAGACATTTATTTTTTTATTTAAAAAAACACTGGCACATTTGCGTTTGTATCCATGCTACTGCAGAATTAAACCCTACAAACCCAGTCTGCTAATGGCTGTTTTTTTATTTTGATGTTGAAACCTTTTTTTTTTTTTTAAATGGCGTAATCATAATATTACAGTCCAGACCAGATCAGTCTTTTTTCATTTCGAGGATAACTGGGTTATCATTGTGATCTACTAATATATAGCCTCTTGTACAATGAGAATTCCAAGTAGCATACAAAACACTAGTTCTACTAGTTCCGATGGTGTACAGCTGGACTGGTCGTATATGACAATGTTAGTTGTTCACCGAATAGGAGTGTAAACTGCCCAGCACATTTCCAGCACGTCAGGTATTTGGTATGCATTTCTACCAGGTTTTGACCAAGGTGGTCTCTGAATTGAAATGATCAGTGTTGACTGGCTTGGTTTGAATTGACAAAATAAGGGTTGAACATGGGTCAAATAATCCTGGTCCGACCAGAGGTAAGCGCTACAAAATCTCATTGTGAATAAATATTAGATATGTACAAAGTGTGTCTACTACCCAAATATTTAAAATCACACAGTGAAAAGTTAAGCTTCATTTAATTAAGTATCAAGTCATAAAGATCTTAACTGTGACAGATTTTGGTAAAAATGTACTCACCATTGTTGAAACATGCAAACTAAGTAACAGTTTCTCCACACAGTAATGCCTGTTCAATAATGCCTCATAATCATGAAAAAAAGTGTAGCTAGATTCTCCTTACCTCTCAAAGTATTCCTCCTCTTTGATCATCCAGCTGAGCCACATCACCATCAGCTGTTCCTGCTCTGGAGTGCTAAACACACATGTAAGATGATAATGTTTACACTACATATAACAAAGTGACAATATTCAATTCCAAATGACTTGCATGCTGCATTGGCAGAAAATCTAAACTCAAGACCACTGTTAGGGCGTTTTCACACCGACAGCCTTTAGTTCGGTTGAATCGAACTTGAGTTTGTTTGTCCCGCTGGTGCGGTTCGTTTGACATGTGAGAACGTGGCAAATGCACTCGGATGCACACCAAAAGAGGACCAAACAAGCGTACCAAGACTTGAAGAGGTGCTCTGGGTACGCTGTCAATCAAACTCTGGAGCGATTCGTTTGTGGCAAGAACGTGATCCATACTCGAACCGCACCAACTAGCTTAGCAGCCTGAGCTAATTACTCCTGTAGTCAGATAGCTTAGCAGTCTGAGCTAATTACTCCTGTAGTCAGGTAGCTTAGCAGTCTGAGTTAATGTCAGATGTAGTAACGTCTCTTGCAAAACAATGTCTGATCATTTTAATGAAATGAGCTGGTATGACCACTAGACCAGAACACAGGACCTTCTTCCTGTATTTACTTTCTTGCTCCTGCCCCCAGACATATCCGTCAAATAAGGGGGGCTGGATTTCTTGCCTGATTTGTAATGACGCAATTTGGTACACTTGGATTTTTTCAGGTGTGAAACCAAACCAAACCAAACCAACCGGGGCAAATTGCTCCAAGTTTACTAACTCACCAACTGATTCATACCAAAGCAACCAAACTGCAGGTGTGAAAACTCCCTAAAATAGGGTTTGTGATCCCAATCAACTGTTTTTGCAAAGATGTCTAAAAGTAGGAGTCAATAAGACTAGCGTTATGTACCTGACCAGAGTAGGGAAGGCCAGCAGCTTGCAGAAGGACAGAGAGACAAAGCGGACGCCAGCAGGTGTGGCCGGGGGCCGGCTGGTCATCAACTGCAAGAGCTGCTCTGCCTCTTCATCTGTAGGTCTGCAGAGTGATCACATTGAGTAGATTTTTTTAGTAGTTTTTATAATCAAACCAATGCTCTAAACACAGTCACTGACGGTGGAACACTTAACAAAATATTTTTAATTTAAAAACAGGCAACACACTTGCTTTGAAATCTCAAAATCAAACTCTAAAAACAATCAAATACACATCAAAATCCTGATCAAAGAAGTATCAAATCTCAGTAGGGCTACTGCATCCACTTCGGCCTACCTGAGGCCTGCAATGCCCATAAGGGCACAGTACAGTCGGAGCAGAGCGCTGGCCTTCACCACGTGCTCCTCTCTGAGGCCAGAGTACCCTGCGCTGGCCTCCTCTTCCATATCACCGTCATTGGGCATGTGGGTGCTGCGGGAGCGGGGAAGGATAGCAACCAGCTCCAGCAGCAGCTGTCTGCGCATCTGCCACAGCACAGAGCTGCTTTCTCTCTTTCGCTGGCAGTACATAGAGAAAGGCATGAGTTCACTACTGTGCTTTCATCCAAGTGCTTACATTAGGGCTCCAACTGGTGAATGATTTTTTCATTTCTTTAGGTTAAAAAAATGAATAACAAAAATATTAAACAACTAATTTTCTGTCTAATTATGGTCAGAACAATACATTTCCCCAATGATGCAGAGAAGCTTTTCTATAGAGCTGAGGGAGGCAAAGGTCTGTCTTCATAAAATGCCAGCAGATAGAAAGATGCATGCTTTATTATCTTTTGTTTTTTGAATGTTAAGGACAATTTAATTTAAGATATGACAGAAAAGAAAAGAGGTGTCCCATGCTGGGCTAGGAAATGCATTATATCAGTGTGTGTGTGTGTGTTTTCTTGCCACCTCACACAGAGGACTAATTAATGAATCAATATTAATGCAATACAGAGTCAAGCCTGGCCTCTTACCTGTTGTCCATTGCGAATGAACATGCTAAACCAGGTACGGACTTTGCTATTGGTACCCAGTAGTAGGCCGCTGACATAAGAGACTAGGGGACTGACTGCCTCATCTGGTGTATCTGGTCTATAGTCCAGAGTCAGAGCCACACCCAGACCAGGCAGGTGGCACTCCTCCACCTGGGAATACACAGAATGAAAAAAAACACAGTCAAAGTAAAAAGTATAAATAAGTTGCTGATTAACTTTCTGATGATCAACTAATCAATTAAGCTCTTCTATAAATCATTTTCAACATTCTTTATGACTTGTCCCTGCATGTTATCTGCTAATCTGACCATTCTCTGGACATGTTTTGGTAGAGTATAAGTCCTACGGATACATTCTTTAGGAAGGCAATGAATTTCTACCACCTCCTGGGGCCTCGTTCAATAACTGACATGCTGCTGTAACCTTCTTGAGAGCAGGGGTGGGAGTAAGAAGACAAATTTCTCCCTTCAGGGATAGTATCACAAAGTGGATCACAACATAAATCAGTAAAGACAAAACATATTTTTAAACATTCATGATGTGAATGTTTGTGTTAAATAACTAGAGAATAAATTCCCCTGGCTAAACAGAACCAGTAAAAAACGGTGGTTACTTCTTATATTATAGCCGTCACTTATACGGTCTCTCTTTTAAATTTAGGCAGACTAACTGGGAACAAGTTTCAGCGCTGCTTGCACAAAGATGGACAGAATTTGCGGCGGAGATTAGGTTAGTCGCAGAAGTTACCGACAGACGCAACAAGCCTTTTATGCCATTATTATGTTATGCTTCCATCACTGCCGATTGGAGCTGGAGCCGATAAATAGCTGTAAGTACTGCAGAGTAACTGGTCCTGGGAATGAATGCCAATTGTAACCTTTCCCACTCAAGACAAAAGCCACATGTTAGTGGGCGTTAGTAGGTTCTTTTGTCCAATGGAAAATGGTCTCAAGTGAGTTTTTTTTTTAGTTTTTTACTGAAGACAGAAAACAACACAGTAAGGAGCGGTGAGGGTGAAACAATTAAGCTAAACAATTAACTGAACCTTACTATAAATCCCCCAGTCGGAGCTGTTGCTCAGGATAGGGAAGTTTGGGGGTCCCTGCTGGAGCTGCTGCCCCCGCGACCAGACCCCGGATAAGAGGAGGAAGATGGATATGGACCACTACAAATTACTAGTCTTGCATTGCCAGACCTAGCCTGGCTGCAATTCACGATTATTTCCATTGACGGTTAATCTATCTATTGATTTCTCAATTAATCAATTCTCTTGCCTATAAAATGTCAAAAAATGGTGGAAAATGTCAATCAGTGTTTCCCAAAGCCCAAGACGACATCCTCAAATGTCTTGCTTTGTCCAAAACTCAAAGATATTCAATTTACTCCATATAGGTTTAGAGAAACCAGAAGATATTTGCATTTAAGAAGCTGGATTTACCTGTCTAAATGAAGATTAAATAAAAAAATAAAAATCTTTAAAACCATTTTATTTAACACTTAAAAGGTCCCATGGCATGAAAATTTCACTTTGGAGGTTTTTTAACATTAATATGTGTTCCCCCAGCCTGCCTATGGCCCCCCAGTGGCTAGAAATGGTGATAGGTGTCAACCAAGCCCTGGGTGTCCTGCTCTGCCTTTGAGAAAATGAAAGCTCAGATGGGCCAATCTGGAATCTTGCCCCTTATGAGGACATAAAGAACATTAGAAAGAATTTGGCCCATCCACAAGAGAGCAACATCATGGCTTTCAAACGAGCAAAGTGGCTGATGGACAAAGGCCACACCCCCAGCCTCCACCTTCCTAAGGTCTATATAAAAGAGACTTCAGATGCAGTATTAGAGGACCACTAAGGTCTATATAAAAGAGACTTCAGATACAGTATTAGGGGACCACTAAGGTCTATATAAAAGAGACTTCAGATACAGTATTAGGGGACCACTAAGGTCTATATAAAAGAGACTTCAGATACAGTATTAGGGGACCACTAAGGTCTATATAAAAGAGACTTCAGATACAGTATTAGGGGACCACTAAGGTCTATATAAAGAGACTTCAGATACAGTATTAGGGGACCACTAAGGTCTATATAAAAGAGACTTCAAATACAGTATTAGGGGACCACTAAGGTCTATATAAAACATCCAAAGAGCACCATGTCATGGGACCTTTAAGGAGGCATGAATTGATAAAGCATGTCTGTTATGCTGCCTCAAATGCGTTACGAGAAACTGCAAATCATTTACGACGTTACAGTAAATACCTATGTTGAGATGATACTTCTTTTTTTTTTTGCAACCATGTTTCTGCAAATAATTGGCAAACTTCTACACAAACATCCTGTAACATTTTGTAATGAAAGCATACTGCACAAATGGACAAGATACTAAACATTGTGCTAAGTTAACAAGTATTACTTTTAGTTTACACATACATAATTCATATGAAATAAAGCCAGGGTAGCATACTACATTCAGCACAGATGAATCTCCAGCAGTATATAGCAGCTGTGATGGATTCTCTCATCTGAAGTAGACACACATTGGGAGGTTATGGATTAAATAGTGTCAGTGACTGACCACCATAGCTCTGATGTTGAGGGCCTGCGAGGGGTTCATCTGACAGAGCTGCCTGAGGGCTTCAGTCCTGCGTCGACCACCCACGCTCTCCTCATCCTGACGCTCTCCATTCTTGATCAAACCTCTACAAACTGCAGAGACAGAAAAACATAATTCAGACTAATCAATTGCCTGTCAGGTGTTGGGTCAAAAAATTAAAATAACTCAATGCAAGATTGAGGTGCTTTGTAAAAAGTCATTTGTATCATTACAGTGTGCAGATGCTGCAAAGTGCAGACATGTGCAAACAACAAAACAACTGTACTATAACTTGTTTACTTTGATACTTTGTATTTGGCTATTAGCAACTTGCTCACTGATTTTAGTTTCCAAAAATGTAAAGGAAATACTGTTCAATCAACACATTTTTATGTTGTATCTCATATTTGCTTAAAGGCCTCCACAGTAAGACTGTATCATTTCTCCAAAGTCATTTTTCTCCATAAAGACCCTAAACCACAGAATCATGACTCATGAATTTGCCTGTAAATAAGATTTAACAGCCATCACAAGACAGCATTTCCACAGCCTTATCTCATTATTCCTTGTACATTTTCCACAGCTAACAATTTAAAAGGCCAACTATTTACAGTTGGCCTAGACTATGGCATGCACTGAAGTTATATCGGTTTCCATCTCTGCCATTACTGGATTATTTCATATACCATAAAGGACCCAGTGGAGTAAGGTTTGGTTACCAGCTCGTGTTCACATGACAGACCTGCAGATGCTTCCAGACAGAGCAATTTCCCACACTTCACCCTTAAATCGAATTATTTCACTTTCAATTCAATGAAACAAGGTCTTTTCCTTTAACAAAGCCAAGAGGATTCCTTAATGTTGACTGCTATGTAACACACACTATAGCGCTTGACTTATACATGACCCTCTGTGTGATAAGGTTGCATTGGAGACAGCTTTTATATGTAATGAGTCTCTCAAAGCACCTCTGTGGCCAGAGCAACACATGTTAATCATCAATCAAAGACAAATTCATATACCCTTGGGCCAGTGGCATGGCTCGAATAAAGGGGAAAGATCTAAACTCAGAAAGAAAACATGAGATGGCAACTCAATAGCAATCCTCCTATGATTATAATGAGGCTGTCATAGAAACCTTTCATGGTTAAGTAAAGCCCTATTTCTGCCACAGCAGGTACACTCACTAACCATATGAAGCTAGTACTGGCAATTAAACAGCCATTCTATCTTAAATTATCCGCTGACAGCATGTTCAGTGTTGTGAGACAGATGAATTACCTTCATTGAAGCTGTCAGGGACATTGGCAACCAACAGGCACAGAAACCAGTCTCCATTGCGGACATGAAGCAAAGCCTCTGCCACATCCACAATAGGGAGCAAGGAAGGCAGCTCTATGAAAAAAGAAAAAGAAACATGCATTTTAGATAACAACTTGTCTACTGCAGAGGACAATATCACTGAGGTAGATTATTTTAGGCTGGCTTTACAGAAATTTTAGTTTTTTTTTCCTTTTCTTAATAAACAGGTCATGTTTGCTCATACACAGTATACGTGTACAAAATACATTGTATTTAGCACCATTCCACTTCCACAGCACCTTTAGGAAAAACTATTAAGAAGATGAAAGGAGTTGGGTACCTGCTTGTAAAATGCAGAGGACATCAGCGACCTCATCCAAGTAAACGTGGCTTTCAAAAAGTTCAGAGGACTTTAAGAAGAACTCTCCATTTGAGTCTGCCACCTAAGAAATAACAAGGTAATGGAAAACAGACAGAGTGGATCAATCATCCAAGTCCTTCTATTAGGTGAAGATGCAAGTACTGAAGGGCAATTGCAGTACAAAAAAAAAGCATATCATTTGTCAGTGTCACAGCAGCTACCCAAATTGTGGGAATAATTTCTGATGCCAACTTAAGCTTTGATGAAAAAGTAAAGGAAGGTGTGCAACCTTGTTTCTTACATCCATGACCCATTTGCACAATTAACATATTTTCAATCATTCAGAAATGTGTACTAAATAATTCCTGCTTTAATTTCTTTGTATTTAGACAAATTTGTCTCTCTGTATTCAAGCAAGAAAGATGGCTCTTCTGCATTTCTATATTATACAAAATGCAGTAGCTCAGACTTAGGCTGCTAAAATCACCAAAATCAACAATTTCTGCAGTGCCTTGGAAACCTATGTACAATGCCAGTTATCAGGGTAGTTTAGTGTGGCATAACCAGTACCATCTTTCAGTTCAATATATAACAACCTTTATACATTAAATTTGTCTAATTTAGTTCATCATCAAGCATATTTTCTTGTCTTTTCTTGTTATGATGCATCTTGTTGAGACCTCTGACTGTACCTTATTCATGATAGCCAACAATTCACTGAGAGTCAGACGGAGTCTCCTGAGGGGATCACTGTGTTCAAACTCCAGGGTCAGGCCGTGCTGTAGCTGTGACACCAGGATGCTTTCTCCGTTAGAGCCACCTGCCTTATGCCTGGCAGAAAAGACAGCACGTTGTGTATACTACTAAAATGAACTCCACGTGAGTTTTAGGAAAAAAGTTGTATGAAGAAAGTGATGTATGTATGACTTGATGAAAAAAACAGAGGCAGTTAATTCTAATCATTACCAGACTGTAGCAATAACGACATTACCACAGACGATTAAGATATACCTGAGCTGCTGCTCCTTTCGTGCATCCTGCTCCAAGGCATGAAAGTCAACAGACAAAAGTGCAACAATGGAGTTGACAGCTTCTACTCCAGAGAGCAGGCGGAGAATAAGCTTCTTGTCCTGTGCCCATGACTGGCTCTGGTCAGCTGGAGCACATAAAGCCATCCTCACCAGGCAGGGTAGCAGCAGCCTGAGCTCAGGGTCACTTAGGGCAGCCAGGCTCGCTACATCCACCTTCTGCATCGCTTCAAAAGCATAAGAGCTGACTAACTGCAGCCCTGCACTGTCTCCCATCTCTCTGCAACTGAACCTGGAAGGAACAGGCGAAACAGACCATTATAAAAGGGCATAATCGAATGTCTCATGAAGCAAATTAAGTGGACAGTCTTTTAGTCTGAGCATCTTGTACGATATAAGAAGATGCACTAATGCAAGGGTTTTTTATCAAATACTACATAAACTAACGTAACTGAACTATAAAATGCCAGACAAGTAACTAGTTCTGTTGACATAAGGAGCTGAGTTAACGCTAACTCCGTCACAAAGTGCCAATGCATTCATTTCTTATTTACTAATAATTTTAGTAAATCTTCGGATGAGAAGTAACTTATTGTGTTTGTTAATTTGACTATCGCGGATAACTAACGCCAATGTTAGTGGTGCTAATGCTAAGTTGGCTAGTGAATACTGTTACGATTACCGGTAACGTTAGCTAGCTAGCTAACGCTATATCGCGGAATTTGTTAAACGTTAACCTGTTTGCCCAAATCAACACATTATTCCGATTCATGACCAACGTTTGCCCTAAGAAATGTTTAATATGTATTTAAGCACACGCAATATCGTAATATACAGCCAACTCCAACTATTAACGCTAGCTAATAGCTAAAGTTAACAGGCTGTAGATAAAACTCATTCACTATCGCATTGATATACCCACTCGACTCTTAGCATGCTATTAGCCAGCTAACACCTAGGCTAGGCTAACTAGTCAGGCGATAATACTTGCATGTGCTGTCTGGTCCGTCTCTGTTGTGTAAATATTCAGTGTAAATACAATAACGATAATTCGAAAGAATCATCTTACCTCACTTATTAGGATGATACTTAAAGAATAAATCGTCACCATCGAGGCCTTCAGACCTCGGACTATGTTGTGTACCGTCAGCCTCTATCGCTACAGACGGGGAGTCCAAAACCAATGGCAAAGAAAGAAGCTTGTCCTAGCTAGCTGTTGCCCCCAGTAGGTTTATGGAAATGTCTTTGTAACGCTCAGTCTAATATTATGGTTTCCGCACATCCACTAGGATTGTATCTTTATCTATAGTGATTACTATGTCGCTTTGACAGTGAGAGAACCAGTGTAACGGTAGTCAGCACCGTAGAGCAGCGCTGACTGCCCGCACTGACAGTTACTGAAGGAGGCAGTACCAGACTCCAGTCCTGCCCTGGTCCTGCCTCATGATGTGTAACAAACATGTGCTGGCAATATTCACACGTTATAGAAGTATATTGGGAAACCTATTTTATATTCATAATTATAAAAATATAATTTTTAAAGTGTTAGGCTCCTTGGATAAGGGTAACATTACAAAATTGTGACATCACACCATGACCCTGTGTAGAGAAATTTCTGCATCATTAATAATTACAAAAAATAAATAAAAAATAAATAGACAGATACCTGCTACTATCTAATCTTTCCAAGCTCTTATCTGATATCTATATCTGATTATGGTTCAGAAATGAATATAGTATAACCTTGAATAAACCAGTCATTTACAATACGCTATCTAAATGTACCATATTTAAATCATTTTCAAATGTTATGTGGCATGGCATACTTGGCTTTACAGTTATATGAAAGGTCGGCCAAACATCCCAAGTCTGTGTTGATCTGTAACTATTCAGATTGACCTCTTAAATTCTAGACTTTTACCCATTCAGTCATTGATATTTCAGTGCAAAAATCACTATATTTTCAAGGGCACATGGATAGCAGTTGCTGTGGCATGAAGGAAAACAGAGCACAACCTCTGTGTATTCAAAGGCTGCTGACAGCAAGGAAAAATGCAGCAAATTCTCAAAAGAATGAATTGCCATCTGCTACTATACAACCTCGGGGCAATTCAGCAACTTACAAGTAAGACATTTATTATGCAGGGTTATGCCAATGCCTTGTAAAATAGTCTCACTTGTAAATAGTCTGTGTGGTAGCACATTTGCAGACCTACTGTATAGTAGAAGAGGACGGTTACCGCAAACAACCATGATTTCCTAAAAAGAAAACATGGCACTGTACTGAAAATACATTTTCAGGGTTTTATTAAATATTGAATGTATTTTCTACACTCAAGAGACCAGATACATTTTAATGGTCCAATATTTTAAGCCAACAAATGTTGGCAGATATGCATGGTTAAGAGCAATATCAATGGATATTCCAATAGTCAAAGTAGTTTCCCTCTGAACAGGAGAAATCCAGACAGTGTGCAGACACTGCACATCCAATGGGCAGCCATTCATAGCTGGTTAAAGTTCATTTACACCACACATTTACTTTCACAGAGAAGTAAAATGGAACTGGTCTAAATGTATCCATAACCAATCAGAAAAGGTGCAGAAGGAGCCAGATCTCAGCCAATCAGAATAAAGAAATGCTGAAAAGGACACTGCTGACTGTCTGACATTAAGACAACTGTTTTTACAATTTAGCTCTCATTTTCTCTCTCCCCTACAAAAAAAATGCCAAACCTGAGGTCAGTTACCTCCAAGAGACGCCAATAGTTCTCCTTCCTCTCCACTATCGGTTGTCCTTATCCAATTGCACATCACAGTCCCCCTCCCAAAACCAATAAAAACAAGTACAGGGAAATAAGTTGACGTACTTTATTCCTAAAACAGAAGCCACACCACCAACTGCTGGCATGGCGTTCATATATATTATTTATATATATTGCCGTTTGGTTTTTGTGTCTAAATGTGTGGTATAAAATACTATATACAACAATGTACCTCTTTATTTGAACACAGTGAAGTTCATTGCTGTACAAGTCCTCTGTAGCTACAGCTTTGCTGTAAGCTGTTCATGCTCAAAGGCATGAAACATAATTCTCCACTCTTACTCTTCTGTACATTGTGGCAATACAAATATTCTGTCTCCATTACAAAAAATAATACTCTAAAAGCAACCTACTGGGACTTTATTTAATTTTTATGGTTTTTTTATTCCTGGTTGTTTTTTTTAATTAAGACAATAACATATCTTAGACCAATTGCTTTAAAGCAGGAAGGTGATATAAACCTTCTCAATTTTTTATATATAAAAGAGGTTAAGAAATAAGACAAATTATACATTTAAAAACTTACAATAAATAAGATGCAGGCATTTCATTTGGATACTATTTCATCCAAAGGAATAAAAAGGAATTTCAGGTCTTAAAACCAAAGATCCATTCTTGAGTTTTTTTCCTTGATCAAATATGTCCCTTTTCTTCCAATAACTTTACAGATAGACTTGTCTTTCCGTTACAGACTGGCCAGTGACTGTGCTGCCATGCTACATACCATGACAATCAATCTGTCATTCTATCACGTTCATTATTTGCGACTCAACTTCTGGTTCCCACCCCCTCATCTTTATTCCCTTGTCTCTATGTGCATGTCTTTGAATCATAGGGACAGGACTGTTTTAACCAGTAACAGCCGTCTAATCCCATCTTGGTGCAGGATCCAGCTCCGTACGCTGGTCTGGTTCTTGCAGTTTTCTTCAGTCTTGATGAAACACCCTTTGGATTCGTTGCTTTCCTTTTCTTTGAACCATTTCCCCTTGATCCCCCCCCTGTAACAGGCTGTTGGCTACAACATGTTCATGATAAAGTTGTACATCTGGTTGAGCACCACGAAGTGAATGGGTAGACATGATCGTCGGTCCTGTGTAGCCGGGTCACACGTCAGCCAGGAGAGGGCGTTGTACTGCTCCAGCACAAATCTGTTCAGGCACACAAAAGAAATGCAGTTACTCTTTAATTTGGAGTTACTTATACAGTGACACTTGGGCTATAATTAACCAAAACACATAAATAACCAAGTGCACATAAAGCATGTGATGCATAAAAACGATTAAAGATCAATATATACAAATATTTGTTTAGCTCTTGTATATCGTCATCATTTGTATTCAAGAAAACACAGTCAGTGGGGTAGTACTAATATTGTGTGCACTCAACTTGTAACAGAGTGTGTTCCGGTGTTGTTTACCTGAGTACATCTGAGGTCTGATTGGAGTCGAGGGGGTGGGAGTGTTTGCTGTGCAGTAGTTCATCTGATTGCACTGAAGACACATGTAGGTGCAAAGAGGCCTGAGAGAGGGAGCACAGGGGAGAGATGGTGTCAATGGCATTAGAATGAAGTTGTTAACCTTCTGTTATGTCTCATCTATCTATAAGTTAAAGGAACGTCTGCCTGTCTGCCTGCTAGTGCATGTCTCTCAAACCATTTGTCTGATGGATTTCAAACAAAACCAGTGTCTTGCTATGGGCACAATTAAGTGACGTTTGGATTAGAAATGCAAAATATATGGTTAAATATATATTGGTAAAAGAAGCACACATTGGCTTCAAATGTCATAGTATTCCATAAAAAAAAGTCAGTTTGATATAAATAATAATATAATTCCTTCTCACTCAGACTCTTCCTCTATGCTTACCCTGGGTCCGGGTGTTCAAGTGTGCTGATAAGTTATAATACAAATAACATTACCTTCGGCAAAATACCCCAGCGACTCAAATCCATATTTCAACGTTGACTGTCAAGCCACTAAGCCTGTTTGGAAATGAACACCTCTGCTGAAGTTAAAAGTCGTTAATGATAAGCTATATGACAAGACAAGACACCTGCAGGGCAAATCTAAATGATAGTTTTCTTGTATCTACCATTTTTTAGGTGTTCAGTTACCACAAAAACACTTGCTGGGGCAGAGTTAGAGAATGTTACAGAACACATTTGCAGTTAATTAATGGCTTATCTATTAACTGCATATTTAAAGGACAGTTGTGGTTTTATGGGGAGTTGCTTGCTGGACTATTTCTTGGCAGGGAGCAGTGGCTTCCTGGAGTCTTACGTCACAGTGAGGTTTCCCAGCAGTCCTAAGATGGCGAGGGCATGACCCGCTCCACTCTGCCCCTGATTGGCTAGTACTCATTGCCTTTGTTGGTTGAATTGGTTAGGTTTAGGCATGAGGAGTGAGATTGGTTAGGGTAAGGCTACATCCACACTGCTCTGTTTTCATTTAAAAATAAATTTATTTTGCTACATTTATGCCTAGCGTCCACACTACTCCGGCGTTTCCAAGCCCCTAAAACGGGGACATTTGGAAACACGGCTGACCCTGTTTAAGTTTGAAAACTCTGGGGTCGCGTTGTAGTCTGGGAGAATGAAACGGAGACCTTTGGAAACGACGACGCATGGTAGCCAGTTAGGTAGGCTTACAAACCTTTCATTAACAGTTCACCTTGCAGTCAGTCCACGCTAATAAATCTGTGGTCCTACTTTTCACCGGTGTTTTACTTTCTCCAAAGTCTGTAACTTTAACTTACATCCATGATATTCAACCGCAGAGTAACGTTAGACATGTGCATACCCAGTATATGTGAATGGTCATGTGATATGCATTGTCAGATGTGTTAGTATGGACGGAGATTAGTTCTGCTACAGCCCTAAAATGCTTGTGTGGATGGAGATTATTTTGTTTCGAAACACTGTTTAAAAATGAAAACATAGGCTGTGGCTGTAGCCTAAGAATAGCAGGGTGAGCCAATCAGAGGCAGAGTAGGGCGGGTCATGCCTTCCCCATCCTAAGATAAGAAATATTGTTTCATGGCAATCACTGGAGGCTCCAGGAATTTACTGCGCTCCAAATGGTCCACCGTACAAAGCCAAGCTAAGCTAATCAGATGTTGCTGTAGCTTCATATTTAATGGACAGACATGACATCCTAAAACACATAATTAATATCCCTACGGTTTGTTTTTATTGTACCCCTAATGCCCTATGACCTACCTTAAAGGGATACTCTGCCGATTTCAATCTGGCTCTGTTATCTTTATGTGGCCAGATTGGTGTGGGACTTCCCTCCAGCAGCGGACTTCTGTGGTGCGTTTCTAGTCATCAGGCGCATTTCAGAGCTCGGCTGCCTGGAGCTCTGTGCACTGCGGCCACGGAGGGAAGCCACACACCATTCCTCTAAACACACTGCCATGACACACAGCTAGATTTAAATCAGCAACATATCTAATTAATTGTTCTAAGTTGTCCAGTTCAACCAGTAAACTACATTTGATTCTTTTCACCATGTGTAAAAAGGCAGCACTAAGAGAAGCCTACTAAACAAGCACGTGAGAGGTGCAGGGCCTTGTACCTTGAGGAAGAGTGGACACTGGTTCTGAGCCTGCGGACAGGCTGACCAGAACCAGTCAGGTAGTGGGCCGGCTTTAGCCGTCGAGACAAAGTAGCCAAGTGCCAGAGGCTGCTGCAGGAGGTTAGGAACCTCTTCATGAGACTCCATACGGTCCGTACTCTGGCCCTGCAGCAAGGCAGAAAGTCAAGGTTAGTCACACCACGTTGTACCATATGGACTTTGACAGATTACCCAATCAGACCATCTGATGTTGTTACATTCTGACTCATTTAACAGCGCACAGAGAAATGGACATGAATCCAAAGCTACTGTGAGTATATGGCATCTACATGTTAACGCACCTTACTGCCATCACCTCCGTGGTGGTAATGAGAGCCAGGGGAGTGTACTGGTGAAGTGGTGGGCGAGATGTTGATGATGTCTGGGTCCACCAACTCGTTCTCCTGGTCCAGCAGGTCAAAGATTCCGATAGCATCGGACCCATCTGAGGAGAACAGGAGAATCACTCAACAGGTCTGCAAGTGATGCAAGATTATTATTATTTTTTTTTAACCAATACACTCCATGTGTCTCTGAAAGCATCTGAAATGCTCCTAACGAAAGTTCTCCTTCTGGTCTGTATGTTATTAGCCAAACATATGTATTTCATGCACTGCAGAAAATATAAATTTGGACATTGGCTTTTACGTTTAATGTCATTATGTGGTTAATGTAGCTATTTACTGAGTTTAGAATGTGAGTGACCATGCTTCATGTATTGGGGCTGCTACTAACGATTATTTTCATAGTTGATTAAGCTGTTGATTATTTTCTTGATTAATGGATTAGTTGTTTGATCTATAAAAATGTCAAAACATAGCGATCAGTGGATCAGTGTTTCCCAAAGCCCAAAATCACGTCCTCAAATGTCTTGTTTAGTTCAAAACTCAAAGATATTCAATTTACTGTCACAGAGGAGAAAATAAACTAGATAATATTCACATTTTAGAAGCTGGAATCAGTATATCAATAAATAAATCTGAACTAAATCAATACTTTTATAAAAAAAAGACTCGAAACGATTAATCGATTATCAAAACAGTTGGCGATTAATTTAATAGTTGACAACTATTCGATTAAATGGATTCATCAACACTACTACAAAACAAACTTTTAATAGACTGGAAAAGTAAACAGGAAGGTTTTGGGAACATTTCTGTTTGACATCTGTCACTTTGTTTAAGGTCCAGAAGATAGGATGAGCCACACTGAATTAAGAATGACTGCAAGACTGAAATCTGAAGGAGCACTACTGACCAGTGGTGGCGTTTAGAATGTCGATGTTGGGGTCGATGTTGGTGTAATTGGAGCTGGCCACTTGGACAAAGGCGGATGTGGGGAAGACCAGGATGTGGGTGCAGGAGGTGTCCTGTGGGGTGCTCAGCTGGGACGTCTGCATGTTCAAGGTGGTGCTGCGGCCAAACACTGAGCCTGTCGACACAGAGTCTGATGGGACGCACAGAGGAAGGACAGAGTGACGGGTCAATAAACAGTATGGCGAAGAAGAACAGAATTAAATATAGGAATCCTTGTCACGATCCTTTTATCTAGTATGGGTAAAACCTGGTTTAACTGGTCTGGGCAAAGCATATTCTCCATGTTTGAGTCATTATTCCAAAAGGAATATAACATACTAAAATTCTGTGGCATTCAAGCAACAGGAAACTGAAACTAATGAATACGGCCAAACAAATTACTCAACTGTTACCCTTTATCAATCTCTGCACAAGAGATATGATGGCATCTACTGTCCTATGTATCAGATGGGAATTTTTGGCAAACTGAAGCATGGAGGACCAAGGAGGTGTGGAAAGTGTACTGGATCGAATACTTACATCTAGTCATTTTACTGATTTGAACTGATTCAATTTTATTGCAAAATACTAGTGAATATATTAATAATATACAAGTATTATCTTCTACTGAGCAGCAAGTCACAGTTTTACATTAGTGATTAAAAAAAGAATCCTTTCCATTTTACAATGGCAGGTTTCCACATTTGTATTTCATAATCATTAAAGAAACTAGATTTGAAATGACAGAATAGCAGTTATGTCTTGTGCCAACAACTTTCTTAAATTTAGAGTATCCCCTCCTAGTCAGAGCCATGTTGAGGCTACAACAGCATTGCTAATCTCTTTCTGTTTACAGAGCTTTTTAGAGCTGGCTGTCCATCACACAGCACTGAGATCAGTGGGCGTCTGAAAGCTACTGCTGTATGAGCAAAATGTACATGATCTTTCCTGCCATCAATCTGCTCTGGACAAGGAGGGGACACACATTGTGATACACTGCTGCCATCCATCACGCACACACGTGCACACACACAGCCTTTCTTGGTACTAAGATGACAAGTGTATGTTAAAACACCACACACTGTACCTGGCATGATGATAAAGGATCCCTGGGGCTCCATAGCAACCAAGCACACGCTGAGGATGCTGGGAGTATCTGAGGCAGAGATGCCACACATTCGACACATTTCCTTCAGACGGCGACTCAGTGACTGGAGGTTTCTCCTGCTCAACAGAATACTCCAGTCTGCAACATCAAGAGAGGGGAGCAGCAGGGATGAATGAACATGTGACTCACTGCGATGAAAAACATTTGAATGACTTAAATGCTCTATTTTGTTTGGTCCCAAAAAAACACGAGCATGCTTAAACTAGTCATCCTTACCTTTTAACTCTCCGTGTCCTATCCTGCCTAGTCGGCCAATCACCACCCTCCAGGGGACTGATGTCATCTGCACTAGTCCCAAACACCAATCCCACAGCTTCTGCAGGCCGAGCCGCCGAACAGAGCCCTTTTTCCTCCGTGCTCTGCAGAACATGCATTGACCCACATGTCAAAAACACTTTTCAAAGTATATTTAGCTGTTAGTCAATGGAGCTGGTTCAACATGAGAGCCCAAGCTCTTGAAGCAAGTGAAGGTGAACCTCTGGAATGTGTGGGCCTGTGCAGACCATGCTTGACTGACAGCTTTGTGCATTCCCTCTCAAGCCTAATTTAAACTTAAATGAAAAGTACCATTTGACAGCTAGCATGACATAATTGATACAAAAATTACACAGACAATAGTTGTGCAGCTGTGACTGAATGTGGGATAATTCACAGAGAAAAATGAACAAGTGGAGAATGTGGAGGAGGATGGCAAGTTGTTTTCAAACATGTCCAGCACTGGTGGGAGGGCTCTAGTGTTCAGACAAATGCATCACGGTTTACATGATCCTGGTTAAATCGGTCAAAGAAAACAAACTGCTAACAGCTAGAGCATTCTTTTTTTTTCTTTTTCTAAGAGAAAGTCTTTCACGCCTTTATGTTGTACGCTTGCGATGACGTCATTGCGTTATGTGAAGTCCGTTCCAAAACGGGCTGATAACTAGCGGTGGCGAGTTATTCTTTTCGCAGCTGAAGGCTAAGGCTTAAGCCTATCTCCTCATCACGTTGTACACTCGTGATGATGTCATCATGTGTCGTGTCGTCCAGTGTAAAACAGCTGGCAGACCATTTCTACTGCAGATGAAAAACGCCTTTACAAAAATCATTTACTATGCGCTCACAAAAATGTACATAGTTCAAATAACTTATGGAGCATCCAGAGAGATTTTGTTAATGTTTCTACATTTAGAAATGTTTTGGACCAATATGTTTTGTTTTTAATTAGTAAAAAACTGATTCTTTTGTTTTAATTTATTTATTACACAATTTTAATACTTTTAATTATTATTCTGGTTAATTTACTTACATCACCTTTTAGCTTAGGTCGTACTTATTTTAGGGATATGAAGTATTTTAAGATACTCCAAGACATGAGATCACAATAAGCAAACATACCGATGTAGGCACTGGCGGACCCACTCTATTGCAGAGTTTAAAGGGTTAATAACTTTCAAAATATCTGCACTACAAACAAAAACATTGTGTGAAATGTTTTCTGTCAGCAGACACTTTCTTACAACTATACATTATTTTTCATTAGTTGTGTCACACCCATGTCAAAGTGTCTGAACCCCGAGGTGTGTGTGTGTGTGTGTGTGTGTGCGCGTGTGTGTGTCTGGTGAGCAGGTGGCACCTTGTACGGCAGCCTCAGCCACAGTGTGTGAATAGTGAATTCCTGTACGATGTAAAAGCGCTTAGACTAGCGTTGAGACTAGAAAAGCGCTATATAGGAACAGTCCATTTACATTTACTTCTTCTAGTGCACAGAGTTGATCTTGTGTGGGGGTCTAATGGTGTTAAGTGATTTCTAATATGGTAATAAAGACTTTGAAGCTGGTAGGTTTTAATACTATGCAGACGGAGGTAGTCCTACCTGTTGGGTACATCTATGTTGATGATACAGGTCTCTAGGAGTTCCCCATACAGGTCAGTGCATGTAGCCAGGAGCCAGCGTTGGTCGTGGGACAGACAGTACCCAACAAACAGCACGTTGTATTTCTGCGATGCCTCCCCAAATGTCTCCCCGAGCTCCGTCTGCTTGTCCTTTACCGGTGCTAGAATGAACGGAGGTGTATACAGACGCAGACACTCCGGCCTCTGCAGATTGGGAGGTAAAGTGATGTCAGGATAATGGATTTAGGATAAATGTCTTATCCTAGCCCTTCTAAAATTGAAATTAAATAAAGGAAAAACTGAGGCGGTTGTTTTTGGAGCAAAAAAAGGAACAATTAAAAGTCTGCGCTCAGCTTCAAACAACAATGTTAAAAACAACAGACAAAGCCAGAAATCTTGGTGTAGTCATGGACTCTGACCTGAATTTTAACAGCCACATTAAGACAATTACAAAGTCAGCCTATTATCACCTTAAGAATATATCAAGGGTTAAAGGACTTATGTGTCAACAGGATTTGGAAAAACTTGTCCATGCTTTCTTCTTCAGTGGACTTGACTACTGTAACGGGGTCTTTACAGGTCTCCCTAAAAAATCAATCAGACAGCTGCAGCTGATTCAGAACGCTGCTGCTCGAGTCCTCACTAAGACCAAGAGACTGGATCACATCACTCCAGTCCTCACTAAGACCAAGAGACTGGATCACATCACTCCAGTCCTCACTAAGACCAAGAGACTGGATCACATCACTCCAGTCCTCACTAAGACCAAGAGACTGGATCACATCACTCCAGTCCTCACTAAGACCAAGAGACTGGATCACATCACTCCAGTCCTCACTAAGACCAAGAGACTGGATCACATCACTCCAGTCCTCACTAAGACCAAGAGACTGGATCACATCACTCCAGTCCTCACTAAGACCAAGAGACTGGATCACATCACTCCAGTCCTCACTAAGACCAAGAGACTGGATCACATCACTCCAGTTCTGAAGTCTTTACACTGGCTTCCTGTGTCTCAAAGAATTGATTTCAAAGTACTTTTGCTAGTTTATAAATCACTAAACGGTTTAGGGCCAAAATACATTTCTGATCTGCTACTACAGTGTACTAGCAGTGTTCAGTTTCTATGCTCCTCATATCTGGAACAAACTCCCAGAAACCTGCAGATCCGCTGCTACTCTCAGTCCTTTTAAATCAATGCTGAAGACCTTTCTTTTTGATCTTGCCTTTCTTTAAATTACTGTTCATTTCTTTAATGTTTAATTTCTTATGCTGCACTGTAACTTTATCTTGTGTTTTATGTATCTTAATGTTTTTATTTTTTTAACTGTTTTTTAACAGATTTTGTGTAAAGCACTTTGAATTGCCCTGCTGCTGAAATGTGCTATACAAATAAAGCTGCCTTGCCTTCTAATTGGACATTCTCCAGATGCATGATGGGCTCCTGGACTTTCAGAGCTGTAAGACATTTACTCTTTCAATCCTAATTTCTACTGAATTCACATTCAGGCATCTTCACATGCAAAAGGTCCTTTGTGTCACTACAATTGTCCCATCCATATCCCACTTCTCCCAGCACAGCAACTCAAGGTTTGACGATGTTTTAAAGGGAAAAGGTACCGCTACCTGTAAAGAAGGAAGTCCACTGAATTAGGTCCTGATCTAAAGTGCCCCTTTGTCTAAACTTGGAGTCGAGATCCCATTATGGAGGAGTCAGGGAGCTAGCCAAGCAGATAATGGAAAGAAAACTCTGGAGTAGCAGAGGGTTACAAGTTCCCTTGGTCCTGTTCCAGGGTAAAACACTACGGGATGGTTAGCACTAAAAGCCTCTATATCTCAGTGCCGTCTTTCTCTTCAATGGCAAACTGAATACAGTCCGGGCAAAAGGCTGGGTCACATCAGGTCAGGTTCACGTTTGGGAGAGAGCTTGAGGGCCACAGTGTCAGCCTCTGTTTGCTTGCCTATCGATCAGAGGACCTATGCTAGCATGTTAACGCTAACGCACAGTCAAAGAGCTGAACTGTAACTGCACACAAGGACGACACTTTTCCCTGCTTTACAGATGCATTATGACTTTGAGTAATTTAATAATAAGTAAATAAGTAATTAGAGTACAACTGCAACAAGTGTTGCATTTACCTCTGGGTTCTTCAGTGCGGTGTCAATGGCCAGGCCCGGGCCAAAGCCCGTCAGTGACTTGACATTGGTGAAGGTGGGCAGTGGCCGTCTGCACTGAGCGAAGACGGAGAAGGCGAGAGACTTGAGGTGCTGGGCGTAGATATGACGGTCTTCACCGCGTACTGGCTGAAGTAAGTACTGGCATGGGACAATCTGAGGTAAAAAGACGTTAAGAAGTTGTTAGACACAGGCAACACAAGTAACACTCTCTCTCTACACCCTTTCCAAAAATGCTTCTACAAATGCATTATCTAATACTTAGAGAAAAGTGGCATGTGAGCATAAAACAGTCAGTGAAAAATATTTAATTTTTTTATTTTCTAACTTACTTAATTTTCGGTTGTGTAACTCATTAAGATTTAGCATAATGTACACAAAGTGACCAATAAATAAATAGATCTGTACAATGCCCCCCCTCAATGTTGATAGAATAATCAGTTGAGAAGTTAAATGTCATCTTGCCAGTCAAATAACTTTGTTTTTGCAACGCTATGGCACCCAGAGGTTAATGCAGGATAACAGCACGACATGCTGTTAACTTTCACAAAACCGACTCATCTCAAAATGACCTTACTCCAAATCTAACAGTGATGGAAACAGAGAGTTGTGATGGAAATGGAAAGGGGAGAGTGACGCGGAGGAGTGTGACTCATTTCTGTTGTGTGGAAACATGATGTGTGTGTGTGTATATATATCCAAGGAATCAATAAAGTTCTTATGAATGGTGATGACACGGCAGGGGAGACAGGGTCCGTGATTTGTGAGGGGTTGGGTGGGTTGCCGACATCGCCAATGCCGACAGTCAGGCAAGGTCCATGTGGGGGGCGCTGTTAGCCGCAAGCCACCTTCCTAGAGATGGTTGCGACGCCACGGAGGAAATGCACCCAGCAAGGCAGAGCCGGGGAGACAAGAGGAACCCCCACACCGAGTGGCCGTGACCCGGCCAGACTGAGCGCACCTTACCAGTAAGAAGTGGGTCATTTTGAAACTGTGGCGGGTCTACTAGGACTGTAGGTAGTTAATGGGAAACACTGTATTGGTCACGGAAAATGGGAACTGTGCGAGTTTTCCTTTTGTATGAAGCAGCAAAAAAGTTGTACCATGATTGGTTTCTGTTAATTTGCCCGATTTGACGTCACACTTTCTGCGATGTGACTGATGCGCACATCACAACGTTGATGCTGAAACAATATATGTGCCACCCTACCGGTGTATTAGAGTAAGACTGCATTATATTGTCATCTTTGTGCATTCACATACATAAAAGTTAGAAAAAATGAGAAAAACGTTCCATCATAATGCAATCAAACGCAACATTGGAGCAAAGCCTTAAAAAAAGTACCATAGATCTCTATTTACAAGAGTGAGGTACTATTAATGCTATTGTATTGCATTGCTGTTAAAGGGTTTCTATTTTTGGTTACTCAAGGTACAGTGTTAGTAATTATGAACATTTTACTGCTTCTGATGATGATGATGATGGATATGTCAGCAATGATGCCATTGAGCCTAACCTGTTAAACATTAGGGAGTAATGGACACTGACATTCAACAACATTGAATGCATTTTTAGTCATGTAATGGCATTCAGTAATGAAATACAATATGGTCAGCAATAAAATAATTATGGCTCTCCTGGGAACTTTACTCACTTGTACAGAAATAGAATTTCGAATGTGTGGGGGCAGAAACTGAAGCATCTCAAGGTAGCAGCGTAATAAACCCAGCGTCCACACACTGGAGTGGGCCGGCACTGGCCCCGGGCCGCCGTCGGCCTCCTCGTAGCTGAAGGGGTCCACAATGTAAACAACAATGGCAGGTGGATACGTGATGGCATGGGACTCCCCATCTGTGGGGACGCCTACTTTCTCTCGTTCCAAAGTGCTGGGGAAAGCACAGAAAGATGAAACACCAGCACACATACACACAGACAATTATTAAACCAGTCTTATCCTCAGCTTTTGAATGGCTACAGTTACATTCAAGACTACTTAAAGATATCTTCAAAAAATACGCACGCACGCACACACGCACACATATATATATAGAAAATGGAATTATTAGATTACTATTGTCTCATACCATATTTTTTATAGAATGAATAAACTACTCACCTAAGTGTTTAACAGCAATTTCACAACATTTAAATACTAGATCAACGCTAGTTGTGACTTACTGTCACTTATGTATAAAACTGCTAAAAACATTTTGCTGTCTTTGAGCTGATGGTGCAGGCTTGTGTGTCCTGCAGTACCTTTCAGGAGGCTCTGTGGGCCCCGAGGACTGGCTGCTGGAGTTCTCCCCTGAGGTGCCAGTATTCTGGGTACCAGCCTGCTGTCCCAGCTGTCCACTCTGGGGGCCACCTCCCTGGCCCTGGGAACCCATGCTCCCAAAAGGGGGAAAAGAGTTGGGCTTGGCATTCGGCAACCCGCTGCCAGGCTGGCCTGAGGATGTTACCAGACCGTTGGATGACGCAGAGCCATTTCCAGACCCACTGTTGTTGTTGCTGCTGCTGTTGTTGGGAACGGAGGAGCCTGCAGCATTCAATGAGCCCTGCTGGCCAACTGAGCTAGAGGTGGAGCTAGACAGTTGTGTGGATGATGACTGGCTGGACAAGGGCGGGGGACTGGGCTGTGTGAGAAGAGAACTGTCCAATTGCTGTGATGCGAGGTATGGAGCTAAAGAGAGAAAACACAGCATTGGACCTTCATTAATAACATCAAACACGCTTTGAGAAAATGAAAATCTACTCCATTTACTCTATTACATCTTGACTTCCTTCTTCACAGATTTAAAGCTCTCTTTCAAAAACAGTCAAGGCTCTCTAGCTAGTCTTATTAGAACTAAACCAAGTGGTGTCGAAGGTGGAAATTTAGCAACAAAGAACTGAGGTAGCCTAGCATTGAGGAGCAGTGTATGAATATGTGTAGAATAAAAAATGCAGCAGTAACCCGGCAGGCTGTAAATGACACGTACCAAGGTTGTGGCGGCACACTTGTGCATAGAGTTTGAGCTTAGTGAAGGCGTCGCTGTTGCTGCTGGCAGCCTTGAGGAACCAGTCGCTGACTGGCTGATCCTTGAGGTTCTTGGCTCCATTGCCGCCGACAAGAACAATGCCATCGGGGTAGACTTTGGAAATGGGCCGGTGCTGGCCCAGTCGACATGACTAAAATATAGACACAAATACAAAGACCATGAACGTGTGAACCGTACATAAAAATAATTTCATTTAACAATCGTTAAAGAGGCAAATTTAATTTTAATTTTATAGGTTTTCAATAAGCAGTCTGAGATAATTATTCTATTTGCACAAGTCACTGCCAAACCTGAGGTGGAGTAGGAGAGATGTAAAGCAATTACATTTAGACAGCGTTAACAATGAAGTGTGTGCACCCTTCTTCAGAGTCTGTACCTCGTAAACAGCGGTGAGGTCTCGGAAAAAGCTCTTGGCGCCACTGAGCAAGGCCTCGTTGTCAGGACAGACCACCAGATACCCAATGTCCCGCTGGGAGCCAAAGGGATCCAGCAACAGTTTCTCCCAGTAGGGCAGACCAAACGGAGACAGCACCACAAAGTCATACTCATAACCCACTAGGAAGGTGGGGATGGGCAGGGGCTCTGGGGACTCGTCTGTGCCTTTGGGGTGAGGTGGAAGGAGGAGGAGGAGAAACCAAGTGTGGAAAGAAGCAGAAAGAAACACAAATAAAGAAAGAACAGTTAGCAAGTTTTGTTGAAAGGTAAGGTGTCAGCCGCCCTCCCTCCTCTTTCCGCCCCCTGCTGTGCATCAGAATGAGAGGTCGCCAAAGGATCTGACAGCTCCTCCCAACAGAGCTGATGTCTGGACCGCAGCAGAGGGACCACACTGACTATTGACCTGACAACATCTAAAGGTTTTCTACCCTAAGACACACACATTCCAAATGTCACACACACAAATACTAAATGCTGTTATTGCCATCGTTATCTCTCTAAGAATTGTATTCTTGGCAGAATAGTCTGAAACAGCCACTGTATATGTAGTGGAAAACACTGATTGACAGATGTCTGATTCCAATACAATTAGACTGGATGGTAGCAAAGCAACAGTCAGAACTGTGAATCACGTGAATAAACTTCCCCAGTTTGTCCCCAGCTTTACCGTAAGAGCCCCGTCCAGCCATCTTGTGGAACTGCTGCCAGGTGAGGGGACCCTGAACGCCCCACGACCTTACCGTCCTCTTCTTCTGAATTGCGTCCTGGAGTACAGGCTGGAGGGACATCAGCACCCGCAGCACATCCTGAGAACACAGCGCACTCACGTCCACTGCTGGAAAACAGATGAGTAAAGGGAAGCTTAAGATTAATAACAAATAAAGAAATTCCAGCATCAAAAAAACAAAATTTTACTTTAGTTTTGTTAGTTAAACACTTTTTTTTTGTAAAATGTCTGAGGTAACGAATGCATTTGATTGAAGAATATTTGCAATAAATTTTTGGAAACCTTTGTTTTATTCTGGTAAGGTTTTGTTTTTGTATATTAGTATTTTTTTGCAGAGGGCCTGTTTCAACTTTTTTATGATTAAATAAAACATTTATGCAACATGTAGAGTGTCACATTTCTCACCGTTTTGTTTTGCCCAGTGGTGCAGGCAGGTGCTTTTGACCAGTGCCTCATCCACTTTTCCACCCGACATGTTGTCCATGAACTGCCTCCCGTGCTCCAGGGCCATGTAGCAGTCGCTGTGGTAGTCTCTCTCCTCCACCCTCACACAGGGCGGTACAGGGGCCCCACTTGGCCCCCGTGTCACTATGTCATGCTCTAGGATTGAAATGGGTGAAAGAGGGTTGGTACACTGGTCTTGTAAGAGGAGAATCAGCTCATCTGGGACACGGTCCCCCCTCCCTACTCCAGTTCTTTCCAGCGAGGAGAGCCGCAGCTCCTCAAAGCGCTTTTCTGCCTCTCTGCTGACGTCTGAGCCGCGGCCGATGATATCCAGCTCATCCTCCAGGAAGAGGCCTGAACCGTTGCCGTAACGCCGGTTGACCACGGCACTGAAGCCGCAGCTGCATAGTTCCTGAGCCTCGCCGACGGGGTCACTCAGGTACACGCCCACATCAGCTCCTTTTATGTTCATGTTACATACGCAGATGCAGCAGCTGTCAAAGTTGCAGTCCTTAAAGAGGTTCATGACGGACTCGGAGAGGATGAGGGTGACGTAGAGGCTGTGGGCCTCGGGGATGGAGGGCACCGTGGCCGGCTCTACCGAGTTTAGCGGTCGGCAGGTGGAGGGGGTGGACGCTGGCGAGTACAAGTCCGAGTTCTCGTACTTGAGCGAGCCCTGGACACTGGATGGGCCTCGAGGTGTGCGTGGGGTGCGTGGCGTACGTGGCGTGGGGGCAGAGAAACGCGGGGTGGCAGGTGAAGGCAGGATACCAGCGCCACTGTTACTTGGTGGTGCACTGTTAGATATGAAAGGCGTGTGGGTCTGAGGGGTGTAGGTCTGGCTGTAGTCCTGGTCCATGGTGCTGCCCACACTGGGGATGTTACTGAGGGCAGAAAGACAAAAGGACACGATTTAGAAACGGTGTAGAACTAAAAGAAGTGTGTGTTTCAGACAGAGGAAAAACAGCGGCACATTTCTGGGTTTTAAAATGGGACCATGGGTCCTTAAGAAGATCCTGTGAAGCCCAACCAAGCATGGGAGAATGTTGACAATAAAAAATGATCCCTATTAAACAATGAATAAGAATAACTCTTTAAATCACAGCTTTCAATTCAACACTATTAATTTCCCATAAATGTACCGTACATATAATTGTGGCATGAAAATGGAAGCACTGGTACGCATTGCATCAAACAATAAAATACCATTATCCAACTGCCTCTCAGAGTTTGTGAGTGAGTAATAAGGCAGTAGGGCACGACAACATATACTACACTACAAAAGGAATGCAGAGTGAGCTTAGGCTGCACATATGTTTACACATGAGAGAACAAGAATGTGGGAGAGAGAGAAAATGAGAAAAGAAGCAGAGGGAGAGAGAAAGACATTCAATAAACATTTCAACGAGTGTCCCTCTGAGGTAAGGTTTATTTTTGGGCTGGCAAGCAACAGTGAGGAAGCAGGGACATAGAGAGAGAGTGAGAGTGCATGAGAGAGAGACGGACGGAGGGAGAATGAGCACATCATGTCCCTAGCTGTATGTGGGGAACAACTTCTGGCACAGACCCATTAGACGGAAGTCCCAGCACATCTCTCTCTCTCTCTCTCTCTCTCTCTCTCTAGTGCAGACACCTCTCCATAGCTGCACAATCCATCATAACCAGTCTTAGTACTCCCAGATCCACCCTTAAAAAAATAAGGAAATAATATGCCCTAATTGTATTTAAAATATTACAAATTGGACCACCTTTGTTGCTTGTTGCGCTACATTTCCTGCCATGCTCCAGTGTACTCTAATAAAAGAGAAATGTTCTGAAAAATAATCTTAATAATCATCAGGCAAAAGTATAACCCCAAAGTATAGCAATTAGCTCTGCTGGAAAAATAATGTAAAAAAATTTGTAAAACATTTAAATCTGTCCACATTTTCTGCTTGGCCTCAGTCTGCTGGATAAACTGCTGCTGACAGGTCACTCTTCAGTCAGAAGCAACTTGTCTCGCCTTTCTTATAAAGTCAAAACATTTTCAAATCACAACCATACCTGAGAAAACTAAGAAGTGCATCATGGTGAAGGTTTCTGCTCAAAGTAGCAACATTAAATATAGATCATAAGTGAACCCGTCAAGTTTGGAGAGTCTGACAGACTTTATGATCCCAGGTCAAAGAACACACGGGTATAATACACATAAGTCCATACTGGGGGGGTCCCAAATAGTCAACTATTCGACGATTTAATCTAATGAGCCTGATTTAACTGCCAATTTATGGAATACATTTATTAATCAAAGAACTCACATAAGAACATAGCACTAGCAGAGTACCATACAATTGTAATAAGGGTCTACTCTACTGCCCTGATTACAGAAAAACACACAATCAATTGAACAAAACAAGGTGTGTTTGGGGATTTTTCAGCTAAACTTGCTAATAATAAATTCCCATGTGAGTGGAAAGTAGTAGAGGTGTCTCCGTGCGTAGTTGAGAGGAACAGTGACAGATATACTAGGAACTCCCAGCTGCTGTGAGCAGTGAGGTGGCATGGAGCCGCTGTGGGGGCTCATCTCACCACTCAAGTGATAATCTTCATCTTCAACCAAGACGGCATTTTACACTCATTTCCCTGCTCTGCCTGAGGCAGCCATGCATGGGAAATCGAGCAGCCTGCTAAGGGGGGTGTCCGGGGAGAGACCAGAGGGTGTGTGGACAGAACGGGGGCAGAGTATGAGTTTATGCTTCTGTGCACACAAAACGCCAACCAGCCAGCACAGCCTTGACATTTCCTCTGCAAGTCTAAATTAGAATGCCTCAGTAACCTTCTGCCCAGATCATCATAACATGATAAAGAATCTTCACTGGAATCACTTGATGTGCTTCTGTTAAGCTGTAATTTAAGTGGATCATTTCACTAGCTGCATGGTACTGCCTATACACAGACACACACGGTCTTACTCTCATATTAAAGATCCTAGCTGCGTGATAACAGCAACACCTGAGGACTTCTCTGAGGAAGACAAACACCTGCTCATTAGAAACCTCATTGAAAAGAAGTACATCAACATACCTGTCCTTGTTGAGAAAGGCCATGACAGGCACAGTGTTGAGCATCTCCCTCCCCATGGTCCAGCTCGGTCGGTAGATACAATCCTCTGGTATTTTGACAGGTGGGAGACACTGGCTGGGTAACGTCTTCAGAGGAGCAAACATGGAGCAGCCTACGAACAGCTGGCACAGCTCTGGCTTGTACACAAATGAATAGTCCTACAAGATGGAGAGAAAAAAAACATTTATAAAAAATAATTATATCTTTTTGTGATCCTTGTAGATAACATCCGTTTAGGTCTGTTGTCCTATAAAAGGTAAGGGCACAGAGAGCTGGTAGCGATTTGGTGTGTTGCTCATGGGTAATTCAGCTAGACAAATGCTTGTAGAGATGGGGAATGAACCCTGTATTCCTAACATAAAGGGCAGTCTCTAACCATGTGGCCACCCAGCTGCCTCAAAATGAGCATGGTGAAGAAAACATATCCATCAACAATCATTCACTTTGATTTATGGGTTGTATTTGACTTATGGGTCGTATTCGGCCCATTTGACATATGGGCTCAGTCAGTTGTAATTGACCCTGTGATAATACCTGACAGATTTACAGAGTCTACACCCACCTTGATCTCAGATGGCTTGGGACTGCAGAAGCTCTCCTCCACCTCAATCTTAAAGTGGCCTGCCATAGATGAGGTGCCGTCCAGCGAGGTCATGCCTGTGTTGGGCTCCATGCTGCCGTACTCCTTGCTGCACATGTTCATGGGTGAGTAGCCCATAATGTGCTGCTCTAGGGATGGAGGTGTGGGAAACATCTGATGCAGGTCTGCTGAACCTGGGGTGGAGAGAAGAACATGGAGCCATCAATATATAACTTAAAATGAGTGCAGAAGGTGTATCAAAAATCCAGTGCAACACTGTTGCCCATGTCACACAGCTTACACTGATGACAGATCTGCTATACATGCTGATAATGAGATAATAATGAAGTTTTGCTTACAATATCTCAATTGCTCTACAAACAGCACACACAAACCATTTCTTAAGATAACGATTATGTGAATTATTTGGCTGACTGAACAATTTACGATGTGTAATCTTAAACTGTAACACAAGCATGATTATTTAACGGATGCAACCAAGCTAAAGGTTTAAAGGTTCAGGCAAAGTTGAAAGGTGGGTTTTAAACTAATTTACTTTCGTAAGATAATTTTACTCTACACTAGAAGGACACATTTCCTAGTAAAAATGTCTAATCACTATGTAAAGATGGCCAGAGACTATGTGGGGAATATCCAAGGCCTCAAACTGCTGGAATTGCAAGATGCTTCGAAACACAATGTTAAATGAGCAGAGTCTAGAACTGTACAGTATCTGTTGATAAAAATTAAAATGGCTGATCTGAGACCAATTTACTTCACAGTAAAATATTGAGTGTCATTAAATTCTCTTTAGCTTTACATTAGTGTCCCTGAGCTTTAACTTCAAATAGTCAGAAAATACCTTCTGGTACAATTGTGTTCAAGTCAACAAATAGGGAGGGACTCTAAGGCAAGACTCTAGTGTAAGCATAGAAAGCCAGACAACAAGAC